>RCIC01000054.1:222500-450000 GCA_018883505.1 Ceratosolen fusciceps
TGTAGATTATTGGAATGGTCCGTAACCACAACCGAAATGAATTTTTCTACATGTCATACAACTTTTCCTTTTTCAAGCTCGAGCCGTTCAAACAATAAAATACGAATAATTACAATACATTTTTTTTAAGATTTGTACGATAAATAATAATAGTAATAGTAATAATAACAATAGAGAAGACATTGTTGTTATACGTTGTACTAAATTTATATTAAATTATTTAAAGGTGACTGGATTAAGAAATATGTTTGTAAATTCACGGCACATTCGTTTTGTAAATATACAAGCATTATAAAAATTTTCATCGAGTATCAATACTCTGTATTAAAAACTGACGCGTATAAAAATGTACTTGTACAATGAAGAACGAAAAGAATGGTTTGAAAGGTTGGCCAAACGATTTCTGAAATTGAATATAATAAATGGACATTATGGGCCGACAGAGCTTTTGGAATCGAGGCCAGGCGTCGTACGCCAGTACGTACGTACAATAGCTAACCGATAACTCGGAAAGGATTAAAAACTTGTACGCATTGTACCACGTTATACCACGTTATACATTGGGAGGTACGATCGATTGGCATAGTATACAGATCATCGTAGCCGACGATCGATATAATAAATGTAAATTTTAAATAGCCCCCGATTCCGGAGCTCATTGTACTTATTGGGTGGTGGGGAGGGGAGGGGAGGGCAGGCGGTGTCGGCGGGGTGTCAGCTGAAGCTTTTAAGAAGATTTAATCGCCAGGGTGGATGAGACACGGATACGTGGATGACGGTAGAGAAGAAGAAGGGCAAGATAGGATAAGAAGAAAGGTATGAAAAGAAAGAAGAGAAAAAAAAAAAAAAAAAAAAAAAAACATGAGCAAGCATGCTTTGCTCCAAGGAACCTAGAGCTTTTATGCGTGTCTATTCACGGGGACGAGGCGAACTCGACGGGCTGGACTATCGCTCGTCGCTCGGAATCCAATCGCTGGCTGCCCACGTGGGCAACGGTGTCTCGTACTCCCAGCCTGGGCCGCAGTAGCGCCACGCGTGCAGGTACATCACGAGATCCGAGGACTTGGGGTCTCTGTATTTGACTTTGCACTCGTAGCAGTGCGGATCGACGCTCACCTTCTCGTTCGCGAACGTCGAGTCCGGCGACTCTGAGCCCGTCTGCGTGCCCACCGTCACTTTCAGCAGCTTCGCCTGTGACTGCTGTCCCTGCTGTTGCTGTTGCTGTTCCTGCTGTTGTTGCTGTCCTTGTTGCTGCTGCTGTCCTTGTTGCTGCTGCTGCTGCTGCTAAAACAGATATATTTTTTTTTTTTACCCACTTTTCAACTCGTTTGAAAGAAATTAATTTTCTCTCGTTTCTAGACCATTATTTTTTAATCTTAATATTTTTTAATATGAATAATTATGGTAATAATTATGGGAGTCGAGGATGTCACCTGAGAGTGTAGCTCGTCCTCGTATTGGCTCGTCGGCGTCGACGAGGGCGAGCCTTCCTTGTCGCTCGGGATCCTATCGTCGAGGTCGAGCTTGGGCTTGAAGAGGCTCATCTCCGAGTCGCCCTCCATCCCCAGCCAGTTCTCGGCATTGTGAATGCTAATGAGATCGCTCACGAGCTCCTCGTCCGTTTTGCCGATGTTGCCGCCCTTGCCCTTCTGGGGCCCGAATACCACGTGATTGTAGAGCGGGTCATTGACGACCGGGTAGCCGAGGTACTGCAGGTGAACCCGTATCTGGTGCATCCGCCCGGTTTGTGGCTTGCACAGCACCACCGACGACCTGCCGTTGTAGCTCAGACGCTTGAATTTCGTTATGCAATCCTTGCCCTTGTCCGAAACTTTGCATACGCCAATTTTGTAGGACACGACCTCTATTGCCTCGGAACAGACGATCTCTTCCTCCGGGAATTCACCCTCCACTCGGCACACGTATTGCTTGTGCACCTAAACTCAATAAAACATTCAATGCTTCTCAATACGCCCGACTTCTTTAACGACAACGACGACAACGACATACAAACGACAACAACGACAACGATAATAATAATCCCCGTCTCTTTATAAATCTGCGCTTGTTGCCGTTTATGAACGATTAACGATACGCTTCACAACACGTTCTTATAAATTCGTAAAATTAATTATCCTCCAATTGTCGCCATCGTCATTATATTGTACAGTTTTGGCTAAATAACGTAATAATGACAACGTTATAAAATGCCTCCAATGAATACAAGCTGAATCGTTTTTATAAAATACCAATAGTTCGGGTAAGTATTTTACCAATTAGCCGACAATAAGTATTGAGACTGACCTGACGATTTCTGATCTGATGTTCCATTTGCCGAGCCTTTTTCGGTGTCCTGCCGAACAGCAGAATACCGCTGGTCAGTCTGTCGAGCCTGTGTATCGTGCGAAGGTTCTTCAAGTTATATTCTTTAGCCAATATAAATACGACGGTGTTGTGGCGGTAGCGGCCGCAAGGGTGAACCTAAGAAAAATACATCCCCCTCTTTACTTCATTCGCATTATTAATCCTCGAGATTCATGGGAAAACAATGGCATTATAATAATGGCACGTCTAAGAAACGTAACGCCGCTCTCATTAATAATAAAAGCCAATCATTTATTACTTTGTCATTTATTTGATTATTTATTTGATTATTATTTATTATTAATATTAATATTAATAATTAGTATTTATAAAATTTGCTCCCGTGGACTTGTTGTGCGTGCGACAATTTACAATTTACAATTTACATTAGTCTTTCAAATTTTTATATTTTTTTTACTTATTTTATAATATTAATAATTGACTAATTTTCCAAGCACTTGAAGTAATCGTCAAAGAGGGATACAACTCAACTACGACGGTTAGCAAAGAGTGAGAGGGTGAGTGAGTGAGTGAGTGAGAGAGAGAGAGAGAGAGAGAGAGAAAATAAACAGAAGTAATATTTTCAAATATTAACAAGAGTATCTGTTCCTTAAACAGATTTATAGCGATAGTTTTGTAGGAAATATAATTTTATTTACAATATATTTTGCTTTTTATTATCCTTAATTTTCTATCAATAATAATAATAAGCCAAACAGTATATTCAAGAGAATATAAAATTTCCTTCAACTTTATACCGTAACGTATTGAAACGATAATAAATTTTAATTGCATTGAACAATAAAAAACCAATATTTTGAAAATATTTTATCAACTTTCACAAAGAAAATAGTTTAGACTAGACTTCTAGATTTTGATTCTAATTTGACTCGATTATCTTTGTTACTGATTTTTTTATAAATTTTTTATAATTTCTTATTATCCGTGGCTTCGAAGTTGATTATTTACGTTTATTTTACACGAAGTGAAACGAGAAAGCACCACGACAGTATATATTTATATAATTATTTATATATTATTTATATATAACCTATTGAGTTGGCACGTATTGTACCCTGGATTTATTTGCCGTTTCAATTTCATTTCATAGATTGGCTATACATCATAAATACTGATGGATTATCACGATACACTATCACGCCACTTAGTTCCCTCACCATTCCACGTTACCAAAAGCTTATAATATCAAATATATATATATATATACGTTGAATTACGTTGAATGCCGTAAGACGAAAATGTAATTTTCGTTAACGTTCATTTTACAATAATTAAAGTAATCCTTTAGTGAATCTATACCAGAGCACATAAGGAGACGAGACTTATTTCTTTACAAATACGAATATCAACGACTTGCCGAAGATTTTGTCTTCGTAGCTGTTTGCACTTTACCGATCGAGGTATTCAGTCAAGATAACCGGTTGTATTACAGGAGACGAGGGGTAGTTTTAAGGAGGGGGTTCGACGGATTCAGCAGTGATATTTTGTTAGAGCTCGAGCGACCCGTTGAGTTGAGTAAAAAGTAGTCGAGCCAGCGCGTTTGATGATATGCCGTAAACTCACCCCCCTCACCCCTCACCCCAACACCGCCGACCACCTTAATCCACGCGAATCAAACTCTATCTGGCTCTTCCTCGTCGTTTTCCTTTGAACTTGCACTCCTATACACTTGAGCCGTTGCTCAAGATCTTCTCTGGATGTATTTTTAGTCCATTGACACACCAAGTCCCCTGGCCGTAATTAAGAATGAACACCGTAACAAGTTGCCCACTGATACCGACGCTGATACCGAGCACAGGATTTTCTCGCTTTTGCACGCTTTTACGAGCTCTGCCGCTAAAAAGCTGGTCATCATTATCTCTCAAGCCCATTACGAATACGGCATTCAATCACTCGGTATTTTTCTTATACTGCAGAACCGCATTCATTTGGATTGCAATTACAAAGAATAAACGCCCGCCCGCAATTGTACCCGAAGTAATTGAACAATACACCGGTGCACCTTCAATATGATTATTCAAAATAATCAATACGAAAGGGTACTTAATAATTATATTAAGCACGAGGGGATATTTTCTTAATCCCGTAAGGGGGCGGCGCACACGACGCATTAGCGTTTGGCAGATAAATTGATATTTATTATTTTTTTTTTTTAAAGTTCGGACAATCTGACCAACTATATTTTCATTGCAACAGTTTGCAGTTATTTTGTAAAATCCATTACGATTATAATGAAGCTTCGTCGTCAGTTGATGATCCGTTGAGAGCGTTGATCCAGCGTCAGTCCAGATCGTAAAAACGATCGATGCTGGCAATACGAAGAGCGAGGCGAGTGTGCATTTTCAAGGAGCAGGAAGCAATGTATTTTTGAAGAGGGCTTAATATAATATAAGAGCGGAGCTGCCGGGTATACGGGCCAGCAGAAGGTCTTCCTCTTCCTCTTCCTCTTCTCCGAGGAAAAGGCCTACGAGGCAGCGAGCGCCATAAAATAACGTAGGAATACCGTATCAGTTCCCTTCGGATAACGCGCTCGGGCTCTATTTCGGCGAGGCTGTTGCACTGGCAGCGATTTCGCGGAAGCCCGCGGACGAGTTTAGCTGCTCGTAGCGGGGAGCCAAAAGCGGGAGAAAGGCTGAAAAATATCGCAGAGCCGTAATAGAAGAGAGGAATCGGACTTGATGTAGTTATATCGGGCTGGCCCGATCGACTCGACAAGCTCGGCAGAATTTTATATTTTAAATCCGTAGTAAAAGAGGGTAGATTATTAATGAGGGGAGGGAAGGAGCTGGCTGCCCAGTAAAATCGATTTATCCCCGAGGTATCATCGTACGCCTCTCGGTAAGCATCTAGAACGGGAGCACCGCGCGGGTAGCCTACCGTCCCCCAGACATTTAACGTTAAATTGTTTTCTTAATTACAAAACACTTGTTGGCAATAGCGCCATTGAGGCCGTAAGGCATGAAAGGCATGAAAGAAAGATTATCGGTTGGGAACGAGGAGATACGTATATCGGGATCCGTCGCGATCCGTCGCGCGGCCCTCCGGATCAATCTACCCCAATGACCACCCAATGTCCTTTATCGAAATAACAAGGATTTTTCCTTATTAGTCAACCCTCGTAAGCTTTGATCGTTAATTCCCCCCCCCTTCCCCCAAAAAAGACAATCATGAATTGGTTAGTTCGTAGCCGACGTTCGTCGTTAACCACGTAATGTATATATATATAAATATATCTTATTAACGTACGTCCGGTTCGATCAATTTCAAAATAAATAAAGATTCATTATATCTATTATTTATCTTATGCTTAAACGAAGAAACGAAGTAACGAAGAAGCCTCTCTTTTATAAAGCGACAAGATGTTGTTGGAAATGTGATTAATATGTTGTCCGGTTATGTTATTGTCCAATACGATTACATTTCATTGCATTGGCGGCTTAAACACAGCGTTTCGGCTTATTATTTATCGGTCGGTACTCTAGAGCACAGTTATTATTTGCAAAATGTCACACTCTTTATCCATGCTCAAGCACTGCAGTATTTATTTATTTATTTTTTTTTTTCTATCCTTTGTACTCGGCGTTTGTCGCTACATCGTTTAAAAATACATGGGAATACATGGGAGGTTAATGAAGAGCTCAAGGAAATTGCCGGTCAATTTTTTATTTAACCGTGGTTAGTAATTTTTTTTCCCTTTCCGTTACAGAAATTTACATAAAATTTCTCTACTTAAAAGAAAAAACGAAAAAACGAAACTTATACTCGATCGATAAAGTTGACCGCTGATAATGCAATTATTGTAATTATTATTTAAACACATACGCATCGAGTATTTCAATTTGAAATCAATATGAAAGTTGTTGAACAAAATATTAATTATAACGGTTTGTTATCCCAATTTGTTGGGAATACAAAATGCAATTGCTGAGAATACAATTTAAGTTCATCTTAAATGCCAGGTATGAGACGTGAGCGATTAAAAATAGAAGTACATTACAAATACCTACATCGGTAGGTTTAGTAGACGGGTGGCTCGGATGGGGATGGGGGTGGGACAGAGTAGAGAGAGAGAGAGAGAGCGTGAGAGAGGATATCACGTATGAAATGGAGGGTCTGAGATTTAATTTTTGCCCAAGTAAAGCCGACAGATTTTTTTCTTCTTCTTCTCCTTCTTCTTCTTCTTCTTCTTCTTCTTCTACTTATTCTTCTTCTTCTTCTCAATCTTCTTCTTCTTTTTTACTAATTCCTTGCCGTTTACGTAACGCCACGAATGAAATTAAATCATACTCATCAAAGCAATTTATACGGATTATTTTTTATTAAATAAGGAAAATGTATTAATTAAATGAATATTAAAATTTATTGGCAAATATGTGCCGTTTGAAAGCTGAGTATAGCATTAGTACTTACATAATTAGAATACCGCAAGCCTCTGATGGGCTTAAAGCAGCTTGGCCATAAAAATTTTGTAAATAACATTATTAAGAACTTTGACTGATGGACTTTGAAGACGAACAAGAATAACAAGAAGAGAGAGAGAGAGAGAGAGAGAGAGAGAGAGAGAGAGAGAGAGAGAGGGGCTATAAAATAGTAATGGTATTGGAACGCGAGCCGGATAAGGAGCGATACGTGGAATGGGAAGGAGAGTCAGCCCGGACCAGGGTACGGGGCAACCGGACGTATATCGGATAAATGGATTAATAGGATATGAAATGGATGTGAAATAGCACGGGGGTGGGGGTGGGTGGAGCGAGAGAGATTGCGCAGTAGAATGAGCGATTAGTGAGAGATTTGGCAGTACAGTCCTGGCAGTACACCACTTACGGGGATGGAGGCGGGCTTGTTGACCACGACGACGTCCTCGTCCATGTGTATGACCGTGATCGGCTCCGAGGTGACAGGCACCTCGTGTCTGCAACACACCAATGACCACCAGCTTAACATGGCTTTTTAAATCCCTCGCTAAATTTTTTTCCTTCGCTTTCCTTCTCAATCGTTTACACGCATAGAAAATAACGTAGCTCGACAATTATAGAGAAAGTCAGCACTTATGCTTCTCCATTTAACATTTAAAACTCTCCTTCCTAACGATAATGCTAACAACAACAACAACAGTAATAATAATAATACAAATGGGATGTCTTAACTTAATCGAGCCATAAACTACATATCGTAGCCTATAGAGTTTTTATAAAAAAAAAAAAAAAAAAAAAATTCATACTCACTTTTGCGCGCATAAATATGTTCTTTTGATTTTTGAGAATTTCGTATCTCGTATTTGGATTTCAAATAAATATTGTCGGCCCCGCATTATCGAATAAACGAGCATTTATTTTAATAATTGGGGTCTTGAACGTCGGCCCATAAACATTAAACATTAAACATAATTAGCAGAGGCGCGCGTATTCATTCGCAATTTCCTACTCATACTCACGGACTGGCTCATATGGTATATAAATTCCTTCCCTCGACTCCCAAACGTCCAATATCATTTTATTAGCTCTATCGAATTCTAATACTTATCGTATTAGAACGTTAAAGTGTTTCCTTGTGCATTTCGAGCTCAGTGGATCATCAATTAATTTTAATTCGAAAGATTTACGCGCGCGTAAGTCGACAAAGTTTATTGTCCTTGTCTTTGCGCAATCGACAGTCGAGGATTGGTTAACTTTTTCTTCCTCCTCTTCCTCCTCCTCCTCTCTTCTTCTTCTTCTTCTTCTTCTTCTAAAATTTATATTCTGGGACTATTGAAAAATTAAGAATTTTTTTAATGTAAAAAAAAAAAGGCTTGAGAAGGATGGAGCTCAAATACTGAATTTCGTGTAAAGTTTATTCGATTGTTCGATGTACACCCTATAATGCAATATATTTGTCGCGAGCGTACTATATACAGTATCGTGTCGTGCGATATAAGTACAAGTGTTTACGTACAAAGCTCGGCTTTCTCTGTAGAATTTTAAATACGTAATATAGCTTATGTATGAGATTCCACGAATTGTATTGAATTTGTTTACGTTAAAAATCAAACGTTCTAAAGCATTGCTGCTTATCGTAAGAAATTTCTTCTTCTTTTTTCTTTTTCTTTTTCTTCTTTTTTTTTTTTTGTTAAAATAATTATAAATAACTTATTACGACAAACTGTATGATTGAGAAGCAGCGGCTGACGGGGGCACTGACGCGTTCGACTTCAAGAGAAGACAGGAGGAGGAGAAGGAGGAGGAGTAGGTTATTGGGGTTATAGGGAAAATAAAGTCTACGTACCGGAAACGGCCACTGAGCTTCCGAGGGGGGTGAGGGGAGGTGACGACACCGACGGGAGCTTGTCAAAAAGACGAAAAAGAAGAAGAAAAGAAGCGCAGGATTATGAAGGTTATTGGGAGGATATTTAGGGAACGTTCCCTCCCACGACCCGAGTAATTATTCCTATTATCAAAAGCTATTTAGGCATTAAGTGTACAGTGGCTGTAGAGTGGCTGTAGAGTGGCTGTAGAGTGGCTGTAGAGGACAAGCAAGGGCAATTATTATGAAACCCTCGTCCTCTTTGATTGTTCAGCACGTAAATGCTGCTGCTGCTGCTGCTGCTGCTGAATTATTATATATCGATGTATTCGTGCTCGATGGTTTTCGATGATGGTGGGTGGTAACGCTTCGGGGTTAAGGGTCCCATTTCCATTACCATTCCCAAGTATCAGGGCACAAGAGAACACAGCCCGCCAACCTAGAGTATTTCTTCTTCGTTAGATGATCATTCGATACAATAATCCGTTTAACCATTACAACGAATGGATTGAAAGAGCGCCGACGTTTTATACGCATCTCTCTCTCTCTCTCTCTCTCTCCTCGCTTGCCGTTCACAATGAACGTTTAAACGATGCGATCTATTTATTCTCTTAATAAAGTAAAGAGCAAATTTTTTTATGTTATTCGCTCTTGACAAGTGACGCTGTTTAGCAATAATCACTGCCTCGTTTGTTAAATACTCCTTGTTTTTATCACTTTAAATAAATATCAACAATTCGTTTACAATTATCGTTATTGCTTCGTGGTCACAATGAAAATCCCCGCCGTAGACCGTGGAGATTTTTTATCTAAATTTTCTTATAATTCTATCAAGGGAATAATGGTTAAATTAATAATAACGTGATTGGACGACGAGGCGATGCACGCCTTTTTTTTTTTTTTACAATTCGGCGGCCCAATAACCCCATCACTAGCCATTGCGGTATAATTTTAAGATCTTTCTGAAGAATTTACAATCAATCTTAACATTCTTTTTTTTTTTTTTATTTTCTGATAATAAATACTTTGGTTATTAATGTCGGCTTTGGCTGGCTATTCGATTCAATATTCCAACCCTCTCAATTCTATATACATATATATATATATATGTATGTATATTACAATTAAGTAGCCTTTTTTCATTAATGAACTGCTCTTCTTCTTCTTCTTTCCTCTTTTTTCTTTCCCTGCCCCCCCCCAACGACTTTATAAATTTTACTACCAAAAGTACTCACGATACTCTTACTAAATAATGACAACAACAACAACAACAACAACGACAACAATAATAATAATCGTAGAGAAAAGAAATATGTCCGCTGACATGCCCAAGTCATTTTCGCTCGACTTTTTAATCTCGCTGCTTATCGTTGGAATGTCAAGAGGCTGAAGAAGATCAAACCCGGCGACAGATGAATAGGTACACGAGAATATATTTTCTTGTTTTAAAATAGCTTAAACTTAAGTATGTACGGTAGGCGGATTTTAAAATGGTTACATAAGTAAATACAGCGGGCGTCAAGAGTCTATTTAAAAAATATATTATTTAAGAAATGGAGGAAGCCATTTCTATTTAAGACGTGTACCAAAAAACACGAGAATAATTTTTCAATTTCAATTCTTAATGGAGAATACGCGTGCCTTTGACATTACAATTGTTCCAATTGCATTTAATTCCAATACTGAACACGGCATAACGTTAAGCCGTCGTTCTTTACCATTTAGATTTATTAGCCATTTGTACGCGAATAAATAAAGAAATGAGCAATACGTGTAATAATAGGTTACGCGCGCGTTACGTGCATTGAAATGCAATGTCAGGCAAGCCATTGGCTACTCTCATTACGTAATACTAAGAACCAGTGAAGATGTTCGTCTCGACGTACGGCCGACTTGATATTAGTTAGGAAATTCGCGTAAACAATCCGTTCTTTTCTTTCGCAAACGAATCGCAATTACGTTAATCGCAATTAGTTATTTCTCTCTCTCACTCTCTCTCTCCGAAGAAGAAGAAGAAGAAGACACTACTGGGGTCGATATTCACGAGAAATCAGCCAGCAGCGGTTTTAAGAAAAAGTCTTTGTGAATGTATATTTTGGACGTAACGTCTAAAATTATCCTAAAATTATGGCAAAGTACGTTAACGTAGGCTGACGGCTTTGCAAAATGGAAGTGGAAGGGATTATTCCAACAATCGCGGCAAAACGGTCGACGCGTGTCAGCTGATCTAAGCTGCCACAAACTCGCTGTAATTAAGTAAATGTCTATACGCAACAGGCTCCCGAGCGCGGATATAACAATAAACAAACGAACGAACGAACGTAAGAGAGGGGGCTGCAGCCGTTCGTAAGCGAATCAATGAAATGCCGTTAAATAATTTTTTAAAATCTGCCCTCGCGTAGCCTCGGCAGACGTTTTAATAATTGAAAACGCCCAGTAGTAAATTGTGATAATGACCGACTGTTGGCCCACGGCAGACACGAGAACGCGAATAGGCCAGGCTCGTCGTGCCAGGGCAAAGGAAAAATACAAATACAAATGTAAGGGAAGAACGAAGCCCGATCTCCGGATATTTGTGTATTTTTGGTTTTAGCTTGACTCGACTCGACTCGACTCGACTCGACTCGACTCGACTCGACTCGAGGTTATTGGGCGCGGGCTTTAAAACTACCGACGTATGGCCGACGCATTCGCGATTTCCTGTTTCAAAGTCCTGTATTGAAAAGTCGTGGATGGGGAGGCTCGTTATGTCATTGAGAGCCAAGCGAATAAAGCAGCCCCAAGGATCCGCGTGGCTTTATTGTGGCTTTAAGTACGCGATCGCGCCTCCCCTCCCATCCATACTAACAACTAACCACTTCGATCCCGGCTTTCTCATACCAGCCAATAATACATGGAATACATGGGACAAAAACAAAGGCATACCGAATGTACTTTTTCTTCTGTAATAGTAACGCGAGACTTGATTTGTTTTGTTGGCGATTCTTCGTGAGCGTCATTTACATTGTAAGCGTCTGACTTTACATTATTTAGTTATTTATTTACCGTTGCCGCTGCCGCTGCCGTTGCCGCTGCCGCTTATATCGGCTAACAACCGGATAAACGTAAATTCTCTACTGCACCAACGCGGCGACAACCAACGGCCCCCCCAACCCTCCCTTCTTTCCTAGGCTCGAGAGCTTTATTATCGCTAGGAAATTCATTACACGTGCACAACACACGTCTCACGCTTCACCATTCCATTCCCCCACCATATCTCTCTCTCTCTCCCTCATTCCCTCTCCCTCTCTCTCCTTCTTCCCTTTCTTTATTCCGCCCCTCCACCCCTCCACCCGCCCTTTTTTTCTTTCTTCTCTTACTCTTTTTATTTATTTTCTTCCCCGTAATGGAGTATTGTTGCACGTGAGGGCCTTCGCTGGCTTGTTTAACGTTCCAGTAGATTAGATAAGTCCCGGGTATAAAGCTGCGATTTATAGAGACGGGAGGATTAATGGGACCCGCCGAGATATACAGAGGCGTTAATTCTAAAATTTGCTCCGCTTTGAACGGGGTGGGGGGGGGAGGGGAGAAGAAGAAGAAGAAGAAGAAAAAAAGAAGAAGTAACTTTTACCTCGACCTTTGCTTACAAATTGAGATCGACGAGGATGCTCAAAATGCTCGTGGATCGCTTAAAATGTAAAAAGGAGATCGCTTAATATGTAAGAATATCTCGCCGGCCGATTAAAAAAAAAAAAAAAAAAAATCATCTTCCCTTCTTATTCCTCGGCTCTTCGTATACTTCGCTGGGTTTATTTTTTTCCCCCTTTACATCAACCACCACCCCCTCCAACCCCTCCACCCCCTACCCACTGCCGCCGATAGCTACGTACGGAGACACAGATCATAGCTCGCGTTTCAATGATAATGAAACGAACCTACGCATTTGAGTGATGTGATGGGGTTATTGGGGTTATTGGGGTTATTGGGGCTATTGTCGAAGGAGTGACATTAGACATTAAGATTTTTGCGATTTAATATTGTGAGAGAATCGTGAGCCCGGGCATTATAAAGCCGTTGTGACACGTACGTGAGGTTTCGCTGCCAATTAACGGCTCCATGTGGATCATCTAGATAGGGGGAGTCTAGAGAATGCGGCGTACGATGCGGTGCACGGGGCCGAGGATCGATCGATCGATCGATCGCATGAGGCGGAGCTATTATTATCACAGCCAACGATAGACGAGAGAGAGAGAGAGATAGAGAGATAGAGAGAGGATACGTGCATAGTGAGTAAGAGAGGCTCTTCTCCTTATTAGGGGGAGCTGAGCTGCCCTTTCAATAAAGGCGATGGATGATTGGTCGGGCGCGGCTAGGAGGGGCTACGGAGGCTTCGCGTGCTAACCAATATCGCCCCTCGCGTGACAAATTGCCTTTAATAAGGTCCCAATTAGTAGGGTGGCACCAGGAGGGGGAGCCGAACCTACCTACCTACCTACCTACCTACCTCCCTCCCTCCCTTCCACCCTCCTCGCCGCTGCTTACATCTTACATATAATAAAGCTCCGGTCTTTCCCTCCGGCTCCTCGCACTTTCCCTTGTTACCATATTACCGGCCCATTTAATCTTATTAATCCATTCCTTAATTTCACATTTTTAATGCTTATATATACATATACATATATATTGGTTCTCTCTCTCTCTCTCTCTCTCTCTCTGACTCTAAAGCTTTGATAGTAAAGAAATTTGTTTTTTAAAGGCATTAATCGGGGTCGGGGATTGTACAACATATTCGAAATAGGAATGACGTCGTTCACGTATTTAGCGATCGCCATCTCTTTGACCTTTAGGGCTAGAATTTTTCTATTAACATTCCAGTAATCTTAGCACAATTTCTTGGGCAGAATAATGTTTGATAATAACAGTGGCGACAACGGCAACGGCAACGACCAATCGACCAATGATAATAATAACTAATAATAACAATAGCAGTAGTAGTAGTAGTAGTAGTAGTAGTAGTAGTAGTAGTAATGACAGTAACGATAACAACAACAACAACAGCAACGGTAATAGTGACAGTAGTAGCGATAGTGGAGTAAAAATACACGCAAAAAGAGAGGAGGTGGGTAGATGGAGGTATTAAGAGGCGATGGAAGCGTCGGGGAAAAGCGTTTGAAGGCTGAGGAGTCTCGCCTGTCGAATGTCGAAAGAGCCTCTTTACACGTCTTTCCGTTAAAACGCATTGTCACACGACACACACACACAGTGAGAGAGAGAGAGAGAGAGAGAGGCCGTATTTATTTGCACCGCCCCCCCGCCCCTCCGCTCCAGAGCTCTTTTATACTTTATAAAAGCGCAACGAGAGCACATCTGGATGCATACCCTTAAGGGGATAAAATGCTACTGGCTTCGTTTGAGCGAGGCTGGCTGGCTGGCTGGCTTTTAATTTTTCTACGATTTCCATAGATTATGATTATGTATTTGTCGTAATGTGTGTCGACGACCGGCACGAAACAGGAAACTTGTTGTTGTTGCGATGGCAATGGAAATAGATATTCATTCGCGCGCGTTCTACCTAGATTCCCGCTATTATCAATTATTCCCGTCTCCCAGTGCTCTTTATTTCATTTCGTTCTATCCTTTTACATCTATAAAAAATCTATACAAGCTCTGTTTGTCGTTGGTCGTTGGATCCATACTTTTTTCCTTGTTTGTTTATTAATCAGCTTCCATTAACGAGCTTCTGTCGATTTGGCGGCATACGGTTAGGCCGAGCCTTTAAAACGAAGAAAAAGATAAGAAAGACGTTCGAATTGAACCGATTGACTCTTTTGACGTTCCCTGCGCTTTTAATTTCACTAAAACTCAACTCATTCGCGTATCAAGTCAGTCATCGGTTACATCAGTTTCAGACCAAGCCCCGTTAATAAATCTTCCATCGAATTATTAGTATTTAATTTCGATTGACATTTAAAATTCAATTTTCCTCAATTTCCTTATTTGCACGGTTAATCGGTTAATATAAACACGAGAGAATACTATAACAAAAAAAAAAAGAAGCGAATAAATAGCCTCGGGTGCCACGTTAGGATCAGACCATTAGGACTAATAACAAGTGGGATAATGGGAGAAAATATAGGTAAAACTATTCTGTCAAAGGTTCATTAATGCTCGATTTATGCAAGCCTACTACAACATCTCTTGCACGATAAGTGGTTATTAAGACGCATTAGCGCGCGTTGCGTGAAAAATGGCTTTTCATATTTTAGACTCTATATTATCGGAGCGGGGAGCGAGCGAGACAAATAGACAGAGAACGAGTGAGAGAGGGGGGGGGTGGAGAACCGGTGCTGGTACTCTCTTGTTGCGGGCCAGATTTCTCAGATCAAAGAAAAACTTAGGCAAGACTTAACACAGTCAGTGCTCTCTCTCTCTCTCTCTCACTCTCCCCCCTTTACATCGCATGCCTATTATGCTTCGTCAAGGAAACCGTTCATTTAATGAATTTCGTTAGCGATTTGAGCGCGTGACCTTAAGTGCCATTATGTCCCCTCGCGTCCGATTTGTTTCCATAAACCACTTCATTCACGTCCCCTGCTATTCCTGCCGCTGGCCCCCTTGGCTTGGTTTTGGCAGGCCTGGACCTCTTTACCGCTTTAATTGCTTTCCAAGTGTTTATTACCGCTGTCGTAAAATACGTTGATTTTTGTTGCTGCTTAGGTGAGTTATAACGTCGATTCTTACGGATCGTAAACCCAGCGTTTGAAAAATACCTGCTCTTTCGCTCACCTACTCCCTTCAAAGACCTAATTATTCACATTCTCATTATAGCTTTAAAGAGACCACTAGTAGTTTTATTCTTCTTCTTCTTCTTCTTCTTCTGTTTTTAATCCCAGAGCTCAACGATGAATTTAGTCCCCCCCCGCTATATAGTAATAATAACTCTATAGCCACGTAGCCACCGCTGCAAATCGGTCCTTTTTTTTTTATCCACAGGCGCACCTCCGTCCTCGCTATTATAATGATAATTATCGCTGGCCCCCACTCGGCTCGCGTGACGGTTCATAGATCCTACAATAAAGCCCGTATAGATCCTGATTTTCTTGTGCGGGGCGCGCCCCAATAATACGCACTTAATGCCTGATCGTTGATCGTCTTCAATGGTAACGGAATATCAGCATAATCGATCGATGATCGCAAAAGTTTGCTGTCGTCAAGAGTCGTCGAGAGCCAAGGACAGCGAGGATCGACGATAATGGAGCTGCGAGTCTGCGGCGAAACGCCCGTGGTCGGCGCGTCCTCGCCAATACCACGAGGCGTGAAGGAGTATAGAGAATGCAAAATATAAAGGCCCGTTGGGCACTAATATCGGGCACTATTTCGGGACTTCTGCGTCGGAATAGCAATGTAAAATAAAACATCGGCCGCGGCAATGTCGACAACAACAACGTCGACGTTAACTTAACGATCTCGATCGCTCATTTGTCACCACCGATCTATCGCCGGCTCTTTTCATGTCCTCATGCCATTTCTAAAAAAAAAAAAAAAAACCCCTGCTCCAACTTAATAACTAAATTGATGACACGTCAATTACACCGTCAATCCATCACGTAAATTACACGCGAATTTAACAATTACCAATTGCCCGTACTTGCGTTTATTTATAAGCGAAGTTTATTTAGACGACGATGGATCTTTCACTATTTTCACTGGTTGGACGGCACGTAGGGGGGGGGGGGGGGGGAGGGGGAGAGGGTACCGAGTACAAGTATCGTACGAGTAGAAAACGACCCCGGAAAACGGCCCTACGAAGCACGGGATACGAGGTGTCGTTAATTCGGACATTCGGTACGTTTGATTCGTGACAGGATCAATCGGCAGATGTAGACGTCATGCGTGGACATTCGATCGCCTCGTTTCCACGCTCAATGTTCCAATGACGATTTCATCCCCAATGATTTCCAACGATCGTATATATATATATAACTATATTCGCCTCTATATCTATTAAAATCCTTGCCGTCCTCGACAAGCTCCTTTTGCCTCTTAATCCTAACCATACAATTCACGGCATTATTTTTTCTTTGTTTGTTTGTCCCCCCCCTCCCACCTATTTTGATAATTAAGGTATGCGAAGCTAGGGATAATAAATAGATGTGGCCGGGTAACGGATACGTAACTATCGACAAAATAATCAAGTTTACGAGCAAGCTATTCGACTATGCGGTTGAAAAATTACCTTTCTAATACTAACTCTGGTTTAACTTGGCGCTCCTCACTCCAGGGCTTTTTCTCAAATCTAGAAAAACTCATTTTCTATTGTGCATATATATATATATAGAAAATAAACTAATAATTATCAAGCGTAAATTTAATATTACTCACAAATCATTGTTCGGGCATATATACTTAGATTTATTATCATCGTTATTTATTTAATAACAATAACGTACTGCTGAATTAAAGGAAAAATATATTCTTCGATTATTAGTCATTCAATTGTCTCTTGGACACAATTCATATTGCAATACGTTTATTCGTTTTATAATTTTATTTGTTAATCCGTATTTTTATCATAATAATATATATATTTTTTATATAACTTTATGTATTCTATTTCTTTGTTTAATGTTCGCTATTGTAATGTGACAGTAGCTAAAGGAAAAAGTATTAAAGTCATTTTTTTCTACCTTTTCGTATGTTTACGTGTGTACAATAGAATATTATAAAATGTAAAACTAAGAAAAACTAAGAAAGTACAACTTATTGTATGAATCACAAACAACGTGTAAATTTCCCATTTCTCTTTACAAAGCTTCTGGAAATGAAATTGTCAAACTTTTTTTAAAGGTTTTAAAGGTAATTCAAAAATATTACGTACGATTAAATAATACAATTTATATTTAAATTAAATTGTAATGTACTTGGGCGAATATAAATTTGAAAAATTCTGCAAAATAAGGAAAGTTATCCGCAGCAGTTCTGTCGTTTCTTTTATTGCGTCATGTACTTACGATACTTACGATGGCCTATTATCATTGTTGTTATTGTTGTTGTTGTTGTTGTTGTTGTTACTGCGCGAAAGAAAAGGATGGAAAAATGATAATTTAATGGTTAATTTTCTTTATGCCACCGGATGGACGTGCGGATGGATTGCGAAAGGACGTAAAAGATACGGAGAAAAGAAGAAATGCCGTTGTTGGCGCGTTTTAAAATAAGCACGGGGTTTTCGGGGGCTTCTAAATTTCTAACACATAATAGTACTTGCTCGATTATGGACGAGCACGGAATGATTTCTATGCCGGAATTGAGATAAATAATGACTTTTTCTACCAAGTAGATGTGAATATGGAAAAGGATTACTCATTAAAACGTTTACGCAACAGTCGAATCGCGCGTAGCATGTAATTGCGTAAGGGAATGGGAGCTGGGCTGGCTCGGGGGTAGTGGGATCGACTGATCGAGTCGAGTCGAGTCGAGTGCGTGCGTGCGTGTGCGTGAGAGAGAGAGAGAGAGAGATAGAGACGAAGAGAGCGTTCGAGACCATTAAAGAGTAAATTTTGAGATGTAATCGATGCCAAGGATAGCCCGCCCGCCCGCCCGCCCGCTCGCTCGTGCTCTACCGTCCCGTTCCAACAACGATAAAAGTCAGCCGGCCTAGACCTACCTAAGCTCTACCTAAGCATCATCATACCTAAGCAAGCATCTGCCTAAGCATCCGCCGTCTAACCATCTGATCCCCAAACAACTGATTTCGCTTTCCGTTTCTTTAATAATCTCTGAGCTCTTCAATACCGTCGCATAAAAAATTTATCGACGGCATTTATCCGAGAGGAGGAGCGGTTATATATATAACATATATAATAAATAATATATAATATACTGTGAACCGTATGTCAGGTTCTACGGTCCGAGTAAAATTGCTCTACCTTACCGAGCCAACGTGATTGACGACGGACGCGTCGTTGCATTATATTGCATTATAATGTTAGTATCTCTGTATTAGTGCTCCCGAACCGATCCCCTCTCTAATCCAATTAGATTAGGATCGATCCGCTCTATCGGCTTCCATTTTCCTTCAATTTTCCTTGAGCGAGAGAGAAAAAAAACAACTTTTTTCGTTGCTTGACGGCGCGCGCCTCCTGAATTCAGTCTCCCCCCCCCCCCACTTGATAGATCAGTGTACGTCATTAAAAGTTTTGTAATTACCCGATCGGCTAATTTGCCCTCTATTTAATATTAATTTTGCCGAATTTGAATATAAAAACTTACCCGCGAATAGCTTTATTCCCGTTACTTTATAGATTTTTAATAAGTAAACTTTTCATCTCACGTTTTACGTGAAAAAAAAATCACGTTAAAAGCAAATGAAAAGTAAAACGAATGACCGTATAATAATTACCACGAGGATGAGATACACGACGTTCCTTATAAATTCCGATATCGAGCAATACCTTTAGCTATAAAAAAAAAAAATAACCGATTGTTTACTTTAAGTTTTACGCGCAAATATTTTAATTGCTAAGCGCTCGAGCAGCACGTGTTTACTTATGCGCGAGCAGATAGATAATTCTAGACAACAGAGAGCGTATTCAAAACGCAATTAGAATCAATTTAAATCTATTTCAACTCACAAGTTATAAGTTAACTTAAAATTTAATATTAATTATTTTGGAACGAGTAATTGAATAATCAGTCGCTCAATAGCATCCAATGACTTTTTACATTATATAGCCTTGGAAAATTCACCCGAAAATCACTGAATTTTCCCTCGAACTCGTTGAATTACGTGCCTTTGTGAAAAAAAATTTTTTATTCCATATGCTTGCTTATGGAACCGAATCAAGTATCGTTATCACTCGACGTCTATATATATATAATTATAAGAATTCTGATAACGTTTAGTCGAGTTTAGGTGGTAAATCATGCTTTAAGTTAATAAGTATGTTTAAGTAAACGAATGAAGTAGCGTGAGGGCATTAATTGTAAAGTATACACGAATCGCGCGTGATTAAATATTAAATGAAAGAAAAGTGAAAGAAAAGTGAAAAAAAAAAAACAAGGGTCGGCTTTTACCTGTGAACGACGTTGGCAAGAAGATCATTGTGCCGTAACCTGTAGTCGACGTCAACTTTCTGGTAATTGACCGTTAGAGTACCAGCTCGTATGCATCTTTCGTATTCCTCTGCTGGATGCGCGCGGAATTCCCGGGCGAATACCTCCAGGATCTTTTCCCCGACCCAGCGTCCCTTCGTAAACGTCGTAAACGTGAAGTAGTATGGATAAACCTTGCGCAGACCTGCAACAATCATTATTAATGTTGTCGTTGTCGTCGTTGTTGTTGTCGTCGTTGTTGTTGTAGTTGTCGTTAACGTTACTTATTCAATTGAAATACTAAAATAAATTACTGTAAATTAAATAAAGTTCAATAATAAGGATTTTTTTGGTTTTTTCATTAATCGCTAGTGACGCATATCAACGTATGCAGTTTTTTTATTTATAATTCTATGACTTTGTAATCGATGTCAATATCGTTTTAAGTCGATCGCCTTCCCTCTATATTCGGAAATAAACTCAAATAATTACACTATTATTTCTTATTCGTTAACATTATTTTAAAATTTGTATTGATAATTTTTTTTTTTTTTTTTTTTTTTTTATTATAATACGTTCAATGAAAAATGCAATGTAATGAATTACAGTCTAAAAAACAATTATTAATCGTTTAGTTGATTAACGAGTTTATTGAATTGTGAATTAAAAAGGAACAACAGACAACGTGTGCAAAAGACAGATGTAAAAGACAATTTAAAGGAGATACTTAACAAGTACGTGCCCCCTTATCATTATTCAAGAACATTGAAATGCAATTTAGAAACATTATTATTTTTTTTTATTTTATTGAAATATTTAAATTAGCTGGCCATGAGTTACGACTTTATTTTCGGTTCGGAATTACACGAACGACGCGCAGGGGTTCGCATTCGTGCAATATATCTATACGTATATATCACAGTTCGCGCACAAATGATTTTGCATTAAAACATATACTTGCCAAGCCCTCATTCGTATTTGTATTGATTATGGAACGATTAAAGAATTTCAGGATTAATTTCAGGACTGAATGAAATATTATGTAAATAATGTGGGTAAATAATTCTGCGGCAAGCGAATCGATTGATAATCTTACTTATTTTGAGCCTCTTGAGCGCTTATTTATACAGTAGATCTGTACGAGTAGAGTCAGACATTGGGTTAACAGATTACAAATACGTATTGTTTCGGTCGATTAACTACTGACTCGAGTTAATTAGGCCAACAAGGTGGTTCATACCCAATGTATATTTAGCTACGGACCGACGCTGGCCTTAATTAACGACAGTTAATTTAAAATCCACGTAGGAGCTAGGCGATAATTGATTTGGGGCTATTTTAATGGGATTACGGGATGGGTTATCGAGCTTTATATTTTCTAGCGCTTTCGATCGATTCGTCGTTTAGCATTAGATTTGCATTAGAGGAATATTGTTTATTTCGTGAAGGTAGCGGCCTGGGGTGACCGGGGCCGCTGAATTATATTGAATATACTTTAGAATGTCGCTGTGAATGTATGATGGCTGATTCATAGGGGACGCGCGAGCTAGGACAAGCAGGATTACGTGGGCTTGTCTGTATCACTAACTTCCGACTACTTCCGAGGGAGGATCATTCGACATTTGAGTTTATCGTGCGCATGGCGAACGCGTGCTCGTCGAGAGCATCCGAACATCGGAAACCGGTAGAGTGCTAAGGGCCACGAGGACGCAAAGGAGCTCTGCCGAGCCCCTCGTCGATACGTCGACCAGTTACGAAGGTAAGGAGGGGCAGGGGGAGGGGAGGATGGAGGTTATTGGGGCGGGGGAGGGAGACATACCAGGCAGGAGTCGGTCACTCGCGGGACTGCACGAGAGAACGTGAATCGAGGTGTGCGTGCGCGCGCGCGCGCGTCCGTTTGCGTGTAAGCTTACCGTGCACCAGCGCGTAGCTGTGGCTGCGTGCATTTACCGAAGTAAGAAATACCTCGAGCTCGATAACACAGGCGCGCGCGCGCGGCCCAACCCATCTGTCGTCGAGGGGTTTTATTTTATTTTCCTCGGGAGGAGGAGGAGGAGGAGGAGGAGGAAGAGGAAGAGGAGGAGGAGATGGGTGGGTGGGAGAGACTAGGAAATAGGAAGAGAGGCTCGATGGCATCGGATCTAGATTTGAATCACGTAGACCCCATTTTAGGAAGAAAGGGAAGTCGGATAACGAGGTCGGGAATAAGGGAAGAATAGAGGCAAAGACGGTGCTTACAGATACAAAAGATAAAAAGACATTGATTTATGCCCACGAGCTGCTGCATCGGCTCTCATTTTTAAAATATGAATTATACGACCCCTCACACCCCACCCGTCTATCCTTTATTACCTTCGTCACTAAATCACGCAAATTCTTCTTAGGTTCTTCTTCTTACTTCCTCGTCTTCTTCCTCGTCTTCCTACTTTTGACGTTACGTTAAAGCTCCGTATTTATCAACATTTGAAATTAATTAAACGAGTCTCGTGCATAAAAAAAGGCCTATTTAAAATATTTACGAATTTCGTATCCTCCACTAAGCGATCTTTCTTTCTATCAAAGACTATTCATCGGGTCTGCATAATGAAAGAAGCAAAGGTTTTTAATAATAATAGAATTATCATAGAGCCGGTAAGAGTATTTAATAAATTTATTAATAACATTCATGCACGGATATCAGTTCCCGACAACAAGAGCAACAATAGTACTCGGTTAATGCTGAAATAATAATTTCAGATTCCCGTGCTTTAATAATTATGAACGAAGCACAACAATGACTCTGAGTAATTTCATAATCGTAATTTCATAAAAAAAACTCGTAACGATCCGACCTTAACAAAAAAAAAAAACAATGTTTAAAATATGATTTCTCATAAAGACGCTTCCCTCCACACACCCCACCCCTCCCACCACACACAAGTAATAATAATAATAATAATAATAACAACGTAATGATTGACAGAATTCGGTATCACTTTAATTTTATTAACGAGAGTTTCATAAAAACGAGCTTATGGCCGCAGCTCACGTCCGTATTGCATTCGCTACGTAATCGTAATCGTAATCGTAATCGTAAAGCAATTATTATAAAATTTCGCGCCGAAACACCACGGAGTTATTTTTTAAAGCTACACTTTGGACTTGCAATTGTAAGTCGCTGTCACCGTTTACAAAAATAACATAACCAGTAAAACATTAGCAGAATAAACTGATTCCATGCGCTTCGATTGGCATTATTATTATTATTATTATTATTATTATTATTATTATTACTTGACTGATAAGACATGAGGATAATATAATAATGTGAGGCCGGTAACGGAACGTGTCTCCGCGTGCATTGAATAGAAAATATTTTACACGCGTAATGTCCGAGTTATGAAATCGGAGGTCAGATCGATGTATAATAGTCCCGCCTATAGTATTCAACGTTGAATTTCATCCCTTGGAATCGACATTGAAAGCTCTCGGCAATCGCGTTCGCGCCTCTGCAACGATCGCTTGCGACGCTCTCTCGTTAACGATAAGTTGGAAAGAATTTACGTGAGCCCCGATAACCCCGATAACCCCAATGACCCCGTTAACCCCATGCGAATATAATGAAAAGTCTATTACGGAGGGTCTTCGCGCCCTCCTATTATTATCCTATAAGATTCCAACGGTGGGCCAATGCAATTTACGTGGCGTATCATGTGCGGCGCGTCCTTGATTCAAAGTTCTCTCTCTCTCTCTCTCTCGCCCCGCCCCGCTTCCCCCCAATTCCCTACCAAATTTAAGAGAAACTTATTTGAATATAGGCAGTACAAACCATTTTCGACGTAGTAGCTCGTTTCATTATAGCGCTCATCCGTAAAGCCAGGTCTTTTTGCCTTCAATGCCTTCGTTTCCAATTTCGCCTGCAAATAGAAAAATAGAAAAGAGATAAATAAAAGTGGGAGGTAGACGGATACGTGTGTGTGCGGAGGCTTGGCAAATAATACATGCTTGGATCAATGAAATAATTAAATAATTACGCTTAATTAAGAGGAGTCGCCGTAACGCCACGCTCGCAACAATTAAACCAATTACTTATTCCTCGAGCATTTTTACTTATTCCTTATTCGCAACTACTTCAAATCCGTACAATGCTATAAATAATACGTATACGACAACGACAGCGACAACGACAATAATAGTAATAACATTCATTATTGTTTGAAAAAAAAAAAAAAAGCCTTTCGAAATATTTCTGTTCCACCATCCCCCCCCCCCCCACCACCACCATTGCATTTTTATCATTACACACTTTTCCTACTTAATCATCTATTATAAATATTTATTTATTTATTTATTTATTTTTATAACGTTCGTAAATACGTTTGAAATAACAGTAATCATTTTAAATGCTTCCATCATAATATTGATTAAATTATAATGCACTTAATCATGATGCCCCAGTAATATTTCTTGATAATAATAAAAAAAAAAAAAAAAATAAATAAAAAACTCGAAAACTCTTATTATTTCACGAAATTCACCATCTTAATAAAATATAAACTATTTTAGTGAAATTGTAAAATAAAAAGTAATAATAAACAAAGCAATTATATGTTATATTATTTAAACATTTTATGTATTGGCTGTCCTCAATACCTGCAAGGACGTTATCTTTATATCTCTTATTAGTCAAAGTTAATTATGTAATAATTGTTCGTCTCAAATGAATCCCTTATTTATCTTATTAAATATTTTAATTCATCTTTCATTAGAGCTTTCGTATAATACAATTAGTACGCGTAAGCTTATTTAAAATCCAATCATAACAATTAACTATATATATATATATAAACAATATTTTTAAAATGTAAGTTTAAACCATATTGTAATAAATATTCATAATACCTTCGAATATAATAAATTTACAAGGAAATCATTTTGTTCTTCTTCAATACTGAATTTATTTAACAAGAAAGTTTTATTTAACATCTCCTCGCGTATATTATAGATTCGTACAATTAACACACGCATATTAATCATTTTCTACAATCGATAATAATTTTAGTAGTAAAAGCATGCACTTAAAAAGTTTCGCAATAAACAGTTTTGCTAAATTTTGGTAAAAGGTTTGTACAAATATTCAAAAGTATAAGGCGTTCGCTGACATAATGTTTAATTGTCTTAGGAGTAACGAGTTTTCGACAACACGCTTTCCATCATGCAATTATTACTTTTCTATATATTGTATATACATTTATATATTAACTTAAATATTGTGTAATTAATATTTTATAATTATTATAAATGTCCGCGGTAAGAAAATCTTAACGTATATCTTCTTGATACAGACGTTAAATACAATAACAAGTACATAATAAACTATTTATTATAAAGATTTAATTATTTTTATAAAATTATTTTTAAAATTTTGAAAAATTTCCATTTGTATAAAATTCTTTCAATAGATGTAAAATATATATACACACACACATATATATATATAAACTTAATTTAAAAACTATTAAAAAAAAAAAAAAAAAAAAAATTAATTTGATTTACTTGTCTGGAGTATTATAATTATTTTATTTAATACTAAGTAAAGCTTTTGAAGGAAGTAAATAGTAAAGTAATTCATAATAAAATAAACTTTAATTTACACTTTAATGAGTATTTCATATTTATAATGATGGAACACGTTCGCCATCAGGGATTTATAAGTCTGATCACTCGACAAGTATTACTACTGAATTCCCGGAGCAACGTGAAAAGTTGTATCGTATTCTGAGACTTTGCCTACAGAGAATTAATTTTTCTATTTACATTCACAGAGTAAGTTATATTTTTTTTATACCATCTTACAACGAAAAACCGTCATTAATTCAATCTTCTTCATTCGATCTATATTAATCGACTAATTTATAGAGCAAGTGAAATAAGTATTTGAAAATACAAGGGAACAATTAAGTCTGGAGATTATAATATAAAATAATATTAACGTCCAAAAATTATATAAATTCCTTTTGTCTGATCGTCCTAAATAACTTGATACATATCAATATTAGTTTTTATTACTTTTATCTTTCTCTCCCTCTCCCTCTCTCTGTTTGCCCCCCCCTCCTTTACCGATTCTTTAAATTTCAAGCAATGATTTTCTAAAATTTGCAATTAAATGAAAAAAAAAAAAAAACATGTAATGTTAAGAGTACATTTTAATGTTAAGTACTAAACGGTATTAAATATTACTTACTGTTATAAATCCATTAAATGCCATTATCACAAATATAACTTTATGAAAGTAATCCATATCCAATATGGATACAATAAATGATCCAGAATGATACATTAGCTTATATATATTATATATACATACACATACGCGCATACGTATAGATATATTCAATTGCCAGTGCACAGATTGCCTTTCCCACGGCTTCGGCTCAATGTTAAAATTAAATAATATCAGTTGATTCCTAGAATTTTTAAAATCCACGACTTTAACGAACATTAATTTTATTTTTTGGCTTCGATCTGACTGGTTACAACACCCTCATGATGTTTATATAAAAATTATATTTCTGTACCTCTTAACTACGAAATATAAAATATAAAACTGTTAAAGTTAATAAAATTCTAATTAAATCGTAAATACATAGTATATTTTATATAATTACATGAAATTAAACGTAAGTCTGCTTATAAACAGTATATATAAACTCAGCTTTTATTTTTCAAATTTTTTATCCCCCATAATAAAAACTTAAATTTAAGTTCTGTATCTGTGTTTGGATTGTAAATGATTACAAGCGACGTAAATGAAGGAGATTACATAATTTACAACTATTGTCAACCATTCGTAAAAGTATACAAATAATACCGTATTAATATTATAAAAGTACTTAATATTTTATACTCTTATCGATTAACGTACATGATGCTTTTAGATATCAATGAGACTAAATTAAATATTAAATAAATTAAATTACACATTATAAATGAAAGTATGGACTATCGATTAAAAACATTGTACACGAGATATTAAAAAAAAAAAAAAAAAAAAAAAAGATCAAGCTGTGGCAAGGTATTTTATAATCTGCGCCGCTCTGTCCATATAATATAATTCGAAAAGTAATACATAACAGACATTTATTTTTATTGAAGTACCATATTAGGATGAAGATGCAAAGCTAAGAACGAGTACAATATCTCAATACATAAATCTGTATGTCGTAAAGGTAAATGGAAAATTAGTTTTACTAAGCTGCACGTGGCATGCATAATTAAAAAAATTCAATAAAAAAAAAGACGAAAGAAGTACAACGAGAAAACTATCGAATGAAGTATTGGTACATTATGTAGGCAATTGATAAGGCTTGATATTGATACCCACCCTTCTCGACTTCTCGAGTTTCTCTTATTCGCTGGTATTTACTCTATTTGGAATATATTTCCAAATGCATAGACTAATAATTTATATTAAATATTCATTGACTCCGATTGACTCTTATTCAACTAATCGATGAGCTTTTGTATTTCGACATTTGTGGTATCATTAGGATCCGAGGGCACGTTCTCGTTGTTTCTCGATTTAAAAAAAAAATGCCCTTTTCTCTTCAGGAATTAAACACGTACGCGCTAAAGAATACATACTCTTATACGTAGACGGGGGTCGGGGGGGCGTGTACAAGCACGCGTGCCTGTTTGTGCAGAGGCTGGACCAAAAAAGAATCTACCCGTCAGCGGAATGAAAAATTAAATTTTTAGATTTAATAGACGTTTCGCAGATATTTCAACGAGTCGTGAAACTATGTGCTATGTGTTACGTATTAACTAAAACGACTCATCACATCAGCTTTGACGAATAATTTTCTGCAATTCTTCTGCACGATTACACGATCGCCAATAATAATTTACGATTTTATTCTCTTTTTTTTCCCCACAA
Source organism: Ceratosolen fusciceps (assembly GCA_018883505.1). NCBI lineage: Eukaryota > Metazoa > Arthropoda > Insecta > Hymenoptera > Agaonidae > Ceratosolen > Ceratosolen fusciceps. Next base: position 250,150 of record RCIC01000054.1, read on the forward strand.
CTGATCGCGCTGTAAGGTTGTATTAGGCAACGAATGGAAAATAAATGGTAAAATAAATTTCATGCAAAACAAAATATCTGCTTCTATTTACGGATGGATAGGCGAAAGTATTCTAAACTTGAGCGAGCTTATTAAGGCAATGTACAATGTACAATGTACAATACATTATAGCGAACGGTGTTATAGCGTTATAGTATAGTATTCGTGCGTGATCGATGATGGGCGCTTGATGCGTCCGATCCCGTACAACGACGATGATGTTTCGTTGGCCTGCTACGGTACACGGCAATATTGCTACGCGTACTCGGATGAGTATCGGGTCACCGTAACCGTGGAGGGGGGGGGTGTTGGAGGGGATGGCACGGATAAGTAAGATCGAAACAAACGGGAAGAGGCAAAGAGACGAAGAGAGAATAATGGAAGGACGAAAGGAAGAGCGGCCCGGCGGCTCTAAGTCGGTAATAAGACATAGGGAGCCGCGGGCGATAGATTGGCAGACGGCGGAGCTACGCAAAAGAGCTAACAATAGAGCTAGGAAGGGCAGAGGAAAAGCAAAGAGAGAATGAGAAACGTGACGAGCAAGGCCAGAGTCTCGAGAAACGGGGGCACGAAACGCGGGGTAGAGAGACACAGAGAGAGAGAGAGAATCGCCCCGTGTGTTTGGCCGAGTCGAGTCGAGTCGGGTCGGGCCGGGTCGGCTTGGTGGGTCCGGGGGGGGGTGGCAGGCAGGAAGGGTGTCAGGAGGGAACGACGACACGCAGACACAAGGTATCGGGCAAGTAATCTCTCGCGAGTATACAGAGGCGGATGCGCATATCGGAGGCTTAGACAACGGCGGACACGACACGACACACACACACACGACACACACGACACATGCACGGACGCGGGTTCGCGCACCTATGGGTACGCCGCGACCAAAAATAAGCCCCGGCGCGTGCATTCCAAATCTAGCGTCCCCCGTTGCTAGATGGCACTAATCATGCCACGTCGCCTCACAATGCACATCTCCACACAGCCCAACAATAATAATTCCTCGATGAGGCTCTAATATTTCACAAACAACAGTACAAAATCTCGTTGTTTACAAAATATATCAACCTCCTCGTTAATGTAACATTGTCTCTTGTCCCGCCCCCCCCCATTCCAACAATACATTGGAAATGACTTTTTTTTATGGTATTGAATTATTAGGGACAGTTTTTACCATAATACGCGAAGATCTTTGAAGGACTTTGAGGATTAAGATCGAGACAAGACTGCCGTACAAGAGGCCGTCCGAGGCATCCCGTGCTCATTATAAAAACAATACCGTAACGTATCGTCGGAATTCATTGTTGTAATTTATAAGCATTGTTGTAATTGAGAATTAGCAGCAGCTCGACGTGACGAGGTGACGTCACGGCTCCGTTAACTATAATACCAAGGCCGACTCATTACCTCTTTTACTTCGAAATCCTTTAATTGCCCGCGATTAAGGATATTTTTTTTTTACAATACTATTATCTATTACTCATGAATGTAATAACGTCTCTCTCTCTCTCTCTCGCTCCATTTATTCATTCATTCATTCATTCATTCGTTCGTTCGTTCGTTCGTTGGTTCAATTTCATCCTCTATTTTATTGTTCTCTTGACGTTTAAAATAACATTATTTCGAACATATTTGAATCCTTAACGTTTAAAAAGACAGCTTATTTTCAGCTATCGCCAGCGATAAAACCATTAGTGGTTCTCTCCCTCCCCCTCTCCCACTCTGCCACTCTCTCTCTCTCTCTCTCTTACACCCCTTTTATATAATTTTCTCTTACGCGCGTTTATAAATAGGTAATGCCAAAAAAGAAAACGAGGCCTGCGGGAACAATGGAAACAATAGTCGAGTAATTTGTAAAAGAATCGATTTGTAATAAATAAGTCTGTTATCGAGAAGCTCGATAACATAATGTATAATTTTTAATTGCACATTCCCTGTATAGGCTCGTTAGATTTAATTGTAGGAGTAATTGGGGGGGAGGGGAGTGGTGGGGGAAGCTGTATTATGCAAGGAACTTGGAATCGGTCCAGGCTTTTCTCGCCTTTTTTCTCTCGTACCCCCCCGTACCCCCCGCCCCCGCAACACAAATCAAAACAGCCCTCTGTATGCAAGTGATAATACGTAAGAATAATGTCATACCTTTTTGAGGTCTTTGCTGGTGTCGGCATCCTCGACTTTTCTTTTTTCCGTTATTTTCGAAGGCTGAGCCGGAAGGGTTATGGTCGTTTCGCAGAGCGGCTTTAAATCGACCTGGAACATAAGGGAATCGATTCAGGTGCGGAATAGTAAAGGTGCGCGCTGCTGAAATTCATTGTAATCGCCAATGCATTGCCCTCTTATCACTGTCCCACTCGTACTAACACGACTTCATGACGTTTACAATCATAGATTTTCAATATCGAACACATCATATTTTCATTCGTCTCCAAGGTCGTGCGTATTATTAATATATATATATATATATATATATATACATATCATTAATAGCTAATAAAATTATAACTGCAAGGCTTAGAGGTGTATGAATCCGGAGCGTCGGCTCACGGTTTATATAATACCCTTTTAATTTCTCAAGTCCGTCTATTGCAGCATCGTACTCCTGTTGTTGTTGTTGTTGTTGTTGTCGTTGTACATGCGGGGGCGCCCGCGCGTCTGTGAAAGAGTCCCTTTACTGTACAGAGCCGTAATTTCAGTTGGTATTGAACGATAAATTTCAATTTATTTAATTTATTTATTTTTTTTTTTTTTTAAAGTAAATAAACTACTTATAAATTTTCATTAATCTCTCTCTCTCTCTCTCTTTATGCAAGAACACCGCTTCTATGTTGTTACATATCTTACACTGGTTTAGTTGCTATAATAAGCAGAAAATAAAACATTCGATTGCAAAGTTACGTTTGCTCCAAGTTTGAATTTGTTAAATTTGCAAGGCTTCGGAGTCAAATGTAGAAAGGAGGTAGGTTTGCTTTATTACGATTTCTATGTATTTCAAGTAAAATTGTATTTATTATTAATTATAATTAGAAGATTTGTAGAAATAGTTGGGCAATAAAGAATTTTGTATAGAAACATTGACTTCATAAATAATCGAAAATAACTTTAATAAGGTCGCGTTGTTTACTAGGCAATAGTTGTAATAACGGTAAAGAGCAACGTGTACGTATATCCGACGATAATTGATTGATATTATTTGACAAATGGCATCGCAATGAATCGACGATGACGAAAATAATAAACGAATGTGGAAGAAAGAAGGCGACGATTCAGTTCATTTTCAAGTTTATAGTATTTTTTTTTTTTTTTTTTAATGACAACCGACACAATGGACTTTTCGTAACGAAAGAAAGAACGACGAGCTGCAGGGATATAATGTATACACATATATATATCACGAGTTCAGGTGATGCGAATAAAGTCGGATGATAAGGTCTAAATCGAGGCTTGAGATTACGTTTGCGGTACGGTTAGTTGGCGATGGGGTTGGTTCGTTCGAAGCTCATTATAAAGGGGATCGAAAGAAAGTTCAATGAGAGAGGAGGAGGAGGAGGAGGAGGAGGAGTAGAGCTTCTGCCGGAGGTCGAGGAGTGGTCGGTCGCAACAGCCCGAGCTCAATGGTCAATGGCGACTCGTGGCGACGTTAAAGACGATAAAGAGACGGAGGAATATTTACAAGCCGCTTTCACGGCGAGGGCTTAGGTATAATAACGGATAAACAGCATATCGGGGAGACAGAGCTAGTGGGGGCGGAGAGGGAGAGGGAGTTTTTAAAGGAGCGCCGTCGGCCCGCGAGATTTAGCCGAGGAGAGCTGGAGGAATCGAAGCCGAGGGACGATGCATTGGGGGGAGGGGAACGCACAATGGTAATGTAAGGAAAAGCGAATAGGAAAAGTCGGCCGCGACGAGGAAAGAGGCGCTCGGAGCGTGGCTCGACGGCGAGGGTCGCCCTGACAACGGCCTTGCCTGCATTGCGGTCTCCCGGCCCTCTTCCGATCGTTCCAATTCACCGGCTCTACCTCTGCCCCTGCCCCTGCCCCTGCCTCGAGCCCTGCCACGAACCAACACCATCAACTCGATAAAATAGAATGGGCGCGATCGCGTTATACAGTTCGGGGCCGCGAGTTTATCATCGCTCCGGATTCTCCCGCCCGATTTGCCCGGTTTCCCTCGCTCGAACACCTTCGCGGAGACTTGCTTGTGAAAAAGTAAAGTATTTGTCGAGCTTTCGCCGAACCGAGCTACCGGCAATCGAGTACCAAAAATCACATTGTTACACTACACCTCGTCCAAATTCCCCGTCTATTTGCCTAATGCCATCCATCCATCCATCCATCCATCGCCCTTCGACTCTCATTACAAATTTTATAAATAATTCACTTTTTTCATAAGATTACTGCTCGACTTTTTCCCAATAAAACCTACCGTTTATGTCGATATATCCATTTCTATCAACGGGGGTCGACTCTATCATCGGCCCCCCAATCAATTGAATATCCATAGCTTGTCCATAGCTTATCCATAGCCTATCCATGGTGAAAATCCACGACGGACTTTTAAACAATACGTTTTATAAACTCCTTCAATAGGGAAGCCGTTATTAAATATAACGTGGGAATACCTCGGATCAGGGCATTATTGCATTTCACAAGTTTAGTTGCACAAAAAAAAAAAAAGAAGAAAAAGATTACAAAATTTACTTATTAAATTTTCTAGAGCTATACAAGAATTTTTGATTATTTCTAAAGCGTGAAAAAATAATAAAACATCAAAATATCGATTGTAAGATTTAAATTAAAAAACTTAATGTATCTATCCAACTATCAATGTAGTTTTGTAATTTCTACTAATATTTATTAGGACAGAACGATTAGAGGATAATTTATGAATGTAATGATAAATTATCGTTGCCAAAGACTTGTTATAGAAATACTTAGAAATTATTGTTAAAGCGAATGCACAGGCAGTAGTACGATCAGCCTAACCGTTGTTGCAATTCATACGAATATTTATGTTATTGTTTATATAGAAAAACCATGAATTTTCGTACATTAAGATTTTATTTTCTCGTGTATTAAGAAGTACAAGACGCATAGACCGAAATATTTATTTTTAAAAAATTCAAACGGACTTGAGGTGGAAGGTAAAAAACTTGAAGTTTCCAATTGGAAATCCAGTGGAGATTTCGTAGAATAAAATTCAAATAAAGACTTGATATTGAAATATTCATTAAAAAAAAAAAAAAAAAAAAAAAAAAAAAAAAAAAAAAAAAAACAAACCTTTGTTTCATAGATTACATAGATTCTAAGGATGAAGTAGATTTAAAAAGGTTCCATTAAATGCTTTCCGAGTTAAAACTTTCGCAATACTTAAGTACTTGTGACTTAATTACTTACTTACGTATACACGTGTGCATTGTCTCGTATGTCCGTGTAAAGGAACCGGGACTAAGAATGAAACTGATTACGAATGAGGTGAATTTTATGTATATATGTATATATGTATATATGTATGTATATATATTCATTTGTTGACCTACTGGAAAGCTCGGTATAACACTAAAAGAGCCGCCGCTCGTGATAAATCTAATCGATCGCTCAGTCCATTATAAATGAGATGCATTCGTTTGTGAAAGATTTTGACATTTAACTAATTTAACTAATAATGTAATAATCAATGAAAATTTGTCCGTAGGCGACCAATCTTTTATCAATTTTTTTTTTTTTTTTTTTCTTTCATTCAATCAATCAATCAATCAATCAATCACCGGAAAGATTCGTTTTACTCTTTTAAGCTCGCTAGGGGCAGAGAAAAGAAAAGTCACCGGCTTCTCTTACCCGATGTATACCTCACACACACAGTAGTAAACCTTTACTCGACGACAATGAGCCGTGAAATGCTCGATACCATAAATAGAATAGAACCACAGAATAGAACTTGAACGTAAGAAGCGCTCGAGTTAATTAAGCTTTTTTGAATTAAATGTACGATGATTGTCGGATCTGAATTTCAGTGTACTCATCAGCCGTCACATCGACTGCCGGTTAGAATAACCTAGAAGACTGACGAGTGTCTAGGAAGCTTGCTGGTGGCGAGGGGCGCGACAACCGCTCGAAATGATTGGATTGCAGCATCCAGTGTGCATCCACGTATTTCATAGATTATTTTCATAGAGCCCGGCAGAATATAGGAATATGGTCCATCGATCTTTCTAAGTGGCAAGGAACTCTCTTATCCTTTTTATGTTACCGCCAAGTTTATATTCCGCTGGCCTTCGGGCGTCAGGCGTCAGGCGTCAGGCGTCAGGCGTCAGGCGTCAGGCGTGGCGTGGGATGGATATTATCGTATTGTCTTCTCGGCACGCGCATATCTGTTATATAATAATATAACAAGGCCCGCGATTAGCTGTATACCGGGGAGGCGGCATCATTTTTGTTACCTCTTGGACGATCGGCACGGCATCGTCGTTGGCAAAATTACGTACACATATTGAGAAAGGGGGTAGAAATCTTGGTGGAGGCAAACTGCGCGGCGGTCGACCGTACCACCGGAGTACTCGGACAAACTGTAGCGGAGCAATTGACGTTCGAGCGATCACTGGATCCTTTCTCTCCCATTCTCTTGCTTTGTCGTCGAAATATCAATAGTTAATAATTGCGGCGTCGTCGCGCGTAATTCTGGCGGATACGCATGGGCCCGACGGATCCACCGACGGATCCACCGACGGATCCACCGTACAATGTGCTAAAATTTTCAGTTGCTTTTCCCCATCGATGTCACTTGGATCGGGACACTTTCTTCGACATTTTCATCCACGATCCAATATTCGGGGCTCCCTTCACGTACGAAGTTCATGGCCGCAGCATTCGGTAGGGTGGCCTGCGCCATGCGTCCCGACCCCACCACGCCGCTGTCCTATATTTTTTCATTCGCGCAAGTACAACAATGTCACCAATGGCCTGACTGGCAATGTCAATGTACGCATGCCGGACCCCCTCGTCAGTCTGGACGAAAAAGACTGGAAATTCTGTCTACTTCTTTCTTCTTCTTTCTTCTTTCTTCTTTTTGTTTTTTTGTTTTTTTTTTTGTTTTTTTGTTATTACAGTTGCCGAGCGCAGAATAATACCAACAAGACTACAATCACATCGATCGATTAAAAAATCACGTGCGCTTTGTAAATAATAATGAGCAATCAATCGGCTTACGGGTCTTTTAATAATAATAATAATAATAACAACAACAACATATAGGAGGATTCACAATAAATTCCTTCCTCTCTTTGCTTTTGTTTTATATTTTATAGTTTGACCTATTTAATTTTCGGGGACGCGCGGCATCGGCAGCAGCAGCAGCAGCAGAAATTCAATTTATATTTCCGAATAGGAATTGTAATTATAAATTGCCTAATAATATCTTGTCGGATGAAAACCCTGTCGGTTTAATTATGTTTATATTTTAATGTTTCCCAGCCAATATGCCAGACCGGTAACGAACTGCTACCACGGCTTCTAAGCTGCAAAGCTACAAAGCTACAAAGCTACAAAGCTACAAAGATGCAAAGATGCAAAGCTGTAAAGATGGCTGTAAAGTTATTTTTGGATGTCAGCCATACGGAGGCAGGTACGCGCGGCCACGTTACTTCCTTCCAAATCAAATATCCTCCCGGTCGTTTTAACGTATCATTATTATTATTATTATTATTATTAAATCTCCCGCATAAACCCCATGCGAATTCAGTATACAAAAACTCCATAAAAATCAGATTGATTATCGTGTGGGGGAGGGAGGGAGAAAAAAAAATAGGAGGTAAGTAATGGAAATGTATTGTGAAAAACGCTGGTCATTTTCATCCTTCGTTTTTTTATAATTTTGTAAAGGTACTCTGGCTGCGCACGCGCGTTAACGTTCGCTATTCACTTCTGCTTTAACGAGCTTCCAATAATGCAAACAACGTCTGAACTTCTTTTTTTTTATTATTATTATTATTATTATTATTATATTTATATTTTTTTTTTTGTATCTAAACATCGAAGTCACCGTAAAATCAGGCTAATTGGCTTCGGCATTTTTCAATTAGCTACTTATTTTTTACACTATAAGCAGTTAATTGGCCATAAACGATATTTAACGAATACATTTTTTTTCCTTTCCTTTTCCTTAAAATCGTCTCTGTTGCTTTTCAATTATTTCATCATTACTATACATTCCTTGTAATATTGTGGTGAAAAAAAAAACTCATGCTTACGATTTTCATTTTCCTCTTGAGGTCAATATATATGGCTAAATAAATAGTCTATCTGTGTCTAACCAAGTTTCTAGCACACATTTAACCGGTCATATTTATTTTCTTGCCCGTACTTTAGGAAATAGCTGGATAATCTATTGGCATTCTGTAATGTAGGTATCGATTGACTGGGAATTGATGGCTCTTCCGACGAACTTTCAAATTAAAATGTGGTTTTTAATAAAAATTTAGGCTAATCTATATACATAAATATTTATAACCTTTTACTTCCCATTGCCGTTATATAAATTTAAAGTTTATGATTTAAAGTTACGTATTTGATAATTACGCGAGTGGTATATTAATATTGAAAAAGGTTTTCCTTACAGATATATTAATTAATAGCTTATAACCGTAATAACATTTTTCTCAGTATATTATTTAACGTTTTGCAAGAGCGTTGTTGCGGCGGCGCGGTAAAGCACATTAAAGTCTTTAAAATCATTAAAATTACAAAAATTTGCGCCAAAATGTTGTCTTCTCCGCAAATTACTGTTTTTTTTTGCAAAATAGAATGGCCTGCTTATAGGAATACAATGTTAAGAGTAACGCGATGGATACCACGCGAGCCGCCTCTTATCTTTAGATGGCTTATTGTTTTTTTTTTTTTTTTTTTTTTTTTTTCTCCCCCTATACAAAAGATGAAAAAGGAAAAAAACAAAAAAAAAAGTTTATAAAAGGAATGAGATGAGAGAACGGATGGGTATAGGGACGATTGATTGGAAAGTAGGTCGAAACGTTACTTCCACGGCTGCAAATATACGGTGATAGTTGTCTTGGCCATTCATTCAACCGTCCCGTGTCTCATATGAAAACTCTTCGTCACCGTTAAGAGAGTAAGTGCATCGGAACCTTTTTTCCCGTTCTTTTCATTATTTTTCTTCTTTTATCTCTACGAATCACTCGGAGGTACAAGAGTAAAAAAAAAAAAAAGATTTTCGTTTCGTGCATATCGTGTTAAACTCGCACGCACGCGTTGAAAAATGCTGGACATGTTTTTTTTTTTTTAAATGCACATTAAATGCAAGAAATAGAGAATGCATCGACTGCAATGCGTCCTTTGCTTTCTTTAATTCACGTGAATTGGCATTAATTACTCTTTAAAACAATTACGAATGCTAGCCAGCCCACGAGCCTTCAAGTTATTTCACAGTTAACGCAGCGGTTAAGTCAAGCAGGTTAAGCTGACAATTACTTATAATATATAATATTAATGAAACGACATTATCGGGCAGTTATTATCTACAATTCAATTTCCAAAATATTTTTATCTACACAAACGCACGTTCTAATGCAATATAATCTTAACCATTTATTTATTACGTAAATGGGTGAAATTACTTAACAAAAAAAAAAAAAAGATTTAATTTCTTATACTGATAAAAAAACGCATGTGTTTTTTCCAAAAGAAAACGTTCCAGTTTATAAATAAACTGGTTGCAAAAAGTTTTCGAAGATACTTTAAGATACTTTATGAAGATATTCTTCACCTACGTGTGAATAAGTCATAAATATAAAGTATACGAATGTGCTTTGCGGCTCATTGAAAGAAACAGTTTCAGTAAATATGTTTATACTATTTTTCTATTATTTTCTGTTATTGGGGTTTGGATCATCCATTGATAAAATAATTATTCAATGCATGTCATTTTTAATTTCAGAATTAATGATTAATAATAAAAAAAAAAAAAATTTATGCTCAAACGAACATAGCGTACGTATGTATTACCTACCGTATTATTACTACAATTATTTTGAATTAAAAGAACGTAACCAGTATAAGAATGATGCGAAAGCGAGTACTTTTACTGTGCAATTTATGAAAGTATGCAAGATATACTTTCTCCAATTACTAATGTAAATTCCTTACAGAGTTTTCCTATGTACTCCAAACGTTTTTTATTTTATTTTTTTTTTTTATATTTTTCTTTACTGCAAGACTTTTTTTTTTTTGTATTGAAATACATAAGGTATATATGAAAATTTAAATTAGCTAAATTCTAATTAATAAAAAATACTATATAAATCAATGATTCAGACATTTAATATTATAGATTATATTGTAAATAAAACAAAGGTTTCGAAAATTACAAATACAATAGTAGGTCACGGGGGTTAAATTTTATTTAGATTTTATTTATATTTCCTTACGACATTGAATATTCAAGTAGTTTATTTATTTATTTTTGTTTTTTTACTTGCGAATAGCAGTAGAGGTAATAAATGAAAAACAGATTGAAAGTACTGAAGTTTATAGAATATCAGAACTTGTTCGTGTACCGATTTTACAATTCCATAACGAATTGTTGGCGAAAATGTCGTAGAGAGAGATGGTGAGAGAGAGTGAGTGAGAGAGAGAGAGGGTGGGGGGGAAAAAAAAAGAGGAGGATAACAAGCTCGTTTTTAAAGGCTCTGAGAAAAGCGTCGCACAGTCGTGCCGTCGTCCGATTTTATTAAGTGGCATTGGTAAGAAAAGTTTTCGCAAGCCGGTCGTCTTACGTCGTAGGACGTGATTTAATTTAATTAATGCCATTACAAAGTTGTTTATAGGTAACGAGGATCGGTGAGTAAATTTTAAGACTCCGAGCCCAACGTCTGCTCACTATACGGAGATCACAGAAAATCATCGATACCGAGAAGGAACGAGTTTTTTTTTTTTTTTTTTTTTTTTTCTTTCTTTACCAATGAAGTTGTCGCGATGTATTTGTAATGTACGGGATTCTTCGAGTTCATTTTCAATTAATGACATTTTAGACCGACAATACGAGTATCACTTGCCAAAAAATAACCCCATAATATAATAATAAATAGTCCTTTCATATTTTGTTTTCGACTACGAAATATACGAATTGACTTTTCTTTTTTTTTTGTTTTTTTCAATTCATTTGCCAAAAAAAATATCTCGACTCTTTAAAGGATAACAAAATTTTTTTATAACTATCGTTCATTAATTTATCAAATACGCGTCATTAAAATTACCAATACAATTCGATATGATGACAGTGTAAGTAATGCTTTATACTTTGTCTATTACAATATTAAGAAACATAATTACGTAACGCTCTATGCTTGATACTCGTAATGTCCAACAGAATGGGACAGAAATTATTGCTAATAACTTTACGTCGCGAACATTAAGTAATTGTCGAAAATTGCGTCAACCCGTTATGCAAATTATTATCTAACTACAATAACGTTTCTAAATGCTTTACTATCATTCTTATCATCATCATTATCATCATTATTATAATAAAATCATTACTAATTTAAATAAATTAGCTTTGGCTTTAAAATTATGCTTAGCTGAGAAACGCACTTATTACAGGCTTATAACTTATATTGAATAGATATAAATACGGTATGATAATTGGTATAAACTCATTGAATCGCGACTGCGACGTTTTATTTTATGCAATAAGAAGAAGAAGAAGAAGAAGAAGAAGAAAAAAGGCCTTTTTAATATATTGGGTGATGAATTGCTTCTCTGTCAAAACGAAATACGATGAATTTGGGTAAAAGTTATTTACGAAATTGCATAAAAATCGTAAAACGTAGTAATACGCGATGCCACGGCTTCTGATATATATTGAGAATACTTGGCTAATGTATATGTGCAGCGGTGTGGGGGGGCAGAGAAGGGGATAGACGTTATTCTAAGTAGACGTTTTGAGAATGTTCGGTAATTTCGCTATTGAAAGTAGCGGAGGTGTGTACGTGCAGTAGTAGAACCGCATGAAACTCTTGATTTCCCGGCACCTTGAGGGCAGAAAGCGGGGGCGATCGATACTACTAGCGGCTTATTGCTCAACTCAAAGCAAACTTCCTCCCTTACTCATTTTTGGTCTAAGCGTAAATGAAACGGTGGGGGGCGGGGCGGGGCGGGGTAGGTGAGGTACCTTTGCCGACAGGTGAAAGCAGGGGCGCGGGGCGGGAGCGGGAAGAGGAAAGTGCAGTAGTACGTCACGATCGCATCTACGTTTTTCTTATACCGAACCTTATCGTTCTTTGCTTTTATCTATCTATCTATCTATACGTATATAGATATATAGATAGATAGATATTCCATTGTACACAATGAAATCTCAATATTGTTCAATATTATCGAAATCTCGGTGATAAAATTTATAGCAACGTTGTCGTTTTAAAAAGGAAAATGCACTAGAGGTTAGGTCAGGCTCCTATTGGGGTTACCATTAGACGTCTCGGTGCATTATGAAATATAGAAATTAAAATAAATTGTTTTTTAATATATATATATATATGTCAATCGGCATTGATCGAGCATAAGCTTTCTGAGGGGATATTGAAAAGGGGAGGGGGGGAGGGGGTGAAGGAAAAAAAGATGACTATATTTATGGTGAACGCGAGCCTGAGTAATAAACAAATACAAATAAATGTGAATAACATATTTCTAAAGTTCGTAATACTTCCAAGGAAAGTGCTACTCTTCTGCCGAATAACAGCCAATGAATCGTAAATGTCAAAATCTTAAAATGATTGCGTGGCTAGATCGATGTAATGGCATAAATTGCTTATCTACTACTACAACTCGGTTTGTGCCTAGTAACGTGACTCGTCGACTTTTCAATCATATACGCGCACACAGAGGGGGAGAGAGAGAGAGAGAGAGAGAGAGAGAGAGAGAGAGAGAGAGAGAGAGAGAGCGAGTCCCTCGCGGATGCCATACGGGTCGGAGACGGTTCTTGTCGAGGACGAGTAGGCGGCCGCTTAGACTCCCGAATCCTTTTGTAATCATTGTCAGTGGAGCGTAAACTAATAGTTGAAAAACTCGATAAGGAAGCACCCTATAGTCAGTGTAGAGCGTAATAATTGCACGAACCGCAAAGCCACGTTGAATGTATGGAACGTACGGCTCCTCCCCTACTGACAAATACAACTCTACCCGAGAGTTCTACGGAATTTTTCTCTCTCTTTTTTCCCCGGTGAAATGATAAGCATAATAACAAGTGGTTGTGGGAAAGGCCCAGACTGCTCTACTTGTTACGAATTTGTACAATTAGTCCCAACGAAGCACGCTTAACCCACATAACCTTTATCCCCAGTAAATTAATATTTTTATAAAAAGTATTTTATAATTACAAAATATAACGTTAACGTTTATAAATAATTATATTTTATACGTTTCGTACTGATAGGCGGACATTGGCGAGGTTTTCGGGATTATTTTCCCTGAAACGAATCTGGAAAGCTTTTTATTCAATGCTGGGTGTCCGAACGAGGGAGGGAGGGAGGAGCAGAGAGAGCAAAAAGATCAATAAATAGCGAAAATATATAATAAAAATTAAAAATAGCCTATTTTTAATTGTAAAATTCTCTCTCTCTCTCTCTCTCTCTCTCTCTTAATCTTTCATTATTCTACTTTTTATTATAAATCTTTTAAAAGTTATTATTAAGCGAATTATTAAGCAGTAAAGTTTAACGAAACAATTTATGTTATGTAATATTGAAGAAAGCTCTCAGCATCTAAAGTATTTTATTTATAAAATGCACACGTTGCTTTAATTGAACGATTCAATAACTACTGGATTAGAAATTAGAAATGGTTAGAAATTGCATTTGTATTATTTAAAGGTTTTTGTCTATTAGCATTCTATAATTGTTGAGGAAAAATTTGTCCTCGACAAACTATAAATCTGCACCGTTCAATGACGAGTTGAAATTATTGGAGGAACTTCATTATCTAAGAATATTAATTATTTTTCAATGACATTGTACATCATCGACTGAGGTATCACAAGGTTCATTAGAAATATACAAAGGGTTAATTTTAGTTATTATTCCAATTTTTAATAATACTCATTAGAATATGTCTTTGCAAGCATTAACAGCGAAATTAAATAACGTATGCATTAAAAATTTGTTTTCCTGTTATCACAAACAGATGCAGTGATACCTTTTAAAAACTCAATTCATACTGTACAATTTAATTTTCCCAATAACCCCAACTAATAAAAATATTATTGTTATTATTATATGAGTAATGATTTCATTGGGGAATTTACATTTATTAATAAGGTAATTTGCAGCATCGTATCAATTATACGTACATAGCGACCGTACGGCAATTAATTTACAGTTAAACTATAATATTAGTAATTGTAATATTAGTAATTAATATTATTAATGCATTTGTGTGTATCATATAATTTTAATTTGTATTTGAATATCCTTACTAAGCTAGTATTACAATTTTTATAAGAATTCTGACGGCACGAAAGTTTTCAAACTCACCTGAAACAAATAAAAATATTTTCATCTCTTGAAGTAATAATTATTGTTTAATGTTATCCACTACAATTATTTCTTATTTAATCTAACGTAGATATACGCTTGCTCTGCTTTCCACATTGATTTTTTTTTATATCTTCATGCATTGGTTATATCTAAATTATACAAATACGCAAATGAGCTTTTTATATAATCTTAAGTCTTAAATAAACCAAGAAAAATAATTAGAAAAATGTATAATGCAGAACAAATAAAAAACAAAACGTAATATTTGTTGAGTAAGCGTAAGCGTGAGATATTTTTTCATTGAATCGCTATGTAAAAGTTCCCACGTTCTCTTTAATCATATCAATATCATAATAATCCGTAATTAACAATATATATATATATATATATATATAGCTCATGTAAATGCTTCATTAATATCAAAATATACGTAAAATAAATAAATGAATAAATAAATGAATGAACGAATAAATAAACAAATAAATAAATATTTAGACGGCTATAACGATTTGTAGGATAAACGAATCCTAGAAATAATAATAATAATAAGCAATATGCTTATATTTGGCTCCGCTGAGTGTTAATGCCAACCGAAGGCTGCTGCTGTTCGATATAATGCTGAGGATTTACAACTTGCGCGTGCGTTAAACATACGAGCGCCGTACCCTCCGCCCCCGCCCCACCCCCGCTCCGCCATACTCCGTTGTTTCGTACCCTCCAATAAAGGCTCAGAAATGACAGCTTATTCTTGAAACGCTTCGATTCACCACTACTCTCAATAACCGCTTTACCACGCGCTCTCGAATATCATTTATACGCCATTGTATAATATAGAGTCATGACGACTATTTATTAAGAGATATTTTCATTGTGACGAAACTCATATGTACGTGCTCTGTATTTGTTATTTCATATGGCTTTGGCAGAGCATGGATTTATTTTCAATAAATGTTTCGTCGTTGAGTAAGAAAGATAATGGGGAACTTTACTTATTATCGGTATTGCGATACCGTATGAAATAAAATATGCACTTTAAGCGCATATAATCAGCTCAAGTCTGAAAAATTCATAATTTACTAATTTCACTTCACTTTGCTTTACTACATCTTTGTACATCGAGATGTTCATTGTTTGAATAGACGATTACCTTTACATTGACACGTTCCGCACAACGACAACGGATTTACGAGATTATTTTAAACATAGGCATTCAACTAACTTGTTTATAAAATATACGTTTTACATATACTTCGGATGAGCCGTGCCCGTGCCAATATAAAAGCTTCAGGATTAAAAAAAAAAAAAAAAAAAATCATCTTCTTCTTCAGTAATAACGAAGTGTAAATCTCTTACAAATATATATATATATATATATATATAACTAGTGTAACTAATTATTTTTAAACTTGAAAGAATTTTTCCGGCCATCGTATTATACAATTGAATTTATATTTATTCTGTCCAATAAGGAGTTAAAAAATTTGGCTTTAATATTTTTTTCTAATATCAATGCCATGATGTTGTAAATACAATTAATGCTTGCATACGCCACTTGTAAAAAAATAAATATTGTTATATATTGCAGAGTAACGAGTTCGGGAACCTTGATACTTATATATATATATATATATATATGTCTTTCTCGTTAGTAATAACTTAAATTTTAATGGAAAATTTTTGAATGCCAACGGTTCTCTCGAACTAACGTACTACTACTACTTGTCTATGCAGAATTCTTGAGCATTTAAAGTTTGTATTCAAATAGAGGGCCAATGTGTAATGAGATCTATCCGCTTGTGCACGTGGTTTTTATCATTTGAACTTTGATTTATTCATCGGTTATTGGGGTTATTGGGGTTATTGGGGTTATTGGGGTTATTGGGGACTCCCAACAAGTTCGATGGGGTTAAATAATATTCCGCGGACGATTGTATTGCAGACGGTTTCGTGAGCTCATCTTTGCCTTTGTCAAACATTTTAGATTTTAGCAGCTTTCAAAGATAGGAAATACGATCGACCATTACTCGGACTCGAAGAAGAGGTTAAATTTAAATCAAAGCTGAGTGAGGAAATCGGTGGTCGTTAACGACTCATTAATTTAATCGGCCTGCGAACGAATTGCTTCCATTCGAAACGGCCCTGGCTGGTGGCGGTTCCTCACTAAATTACAATTCGCACCAAATTACCTAAAAACCAAGCTAAATTAAATAATAAATGACACCATTTTTTTCTCTCCTTTCCTTTCTTTTTTTTTTTTTTTCTTCTTCTTCTTCTTCTTCTACTTCTACTTCTTCTACTTCTTTTTTATGAAATCGATGGGGGAAACTATGTTTTTTTCCTTATTCGAGTTTTAACCTTTATGTGTTTTACTACCTGTTTTCGGTCGGATATTAGTACAGGTTTTATTAGACCATACGAAATGGCCATACGGAATGGCAAAATTATTTAAGAATACGACCTGTCTCAAGCTATTGTTGCAAATCAATCATTTTTCTACGAAGACGTTTAAATTAATTGTTTAACGACTGATGTGTGCAACACATTGATTTGTTTCAAGGTGAACGATATTTATCCATTCAAGCATATACACATATACATATATACATACGTACAATGAATCATTTCTAGAGCTAGACGCAGTTGTGAGGTAATTTTCGGCAAAGTATTAAAAGACGCAAGACGCATTGGGTATTTATGATAATAAGGAATCTCCGTGTCATCAAGCTCATTGCGCATACGTACAATTGTCTTATCTTGACGTTTTGACTCCCTTGAATGCTGCCTTAACGTGCGTTTCCGAATGGTCGAATTTTGAAGGAGAAAGGTGGGGGACGTATTATCGGAGAGCCAAAAACTGTAATACTGGCTGTACGTGTAAGCGAGGTGACCGAAATAAACTTGTATACTCAACGGCCAACCCGACTCTCATTACGGCTTACATTTTTATTTTAAACATTTAATAAGACATCCCTTTCATTTTTAGTTTATTTTATATATGTAATAATAATAATTATTATAATTATAATAATGTTAACAGCAACACAACAGCAACAACGAAGGATATTTCTACGCGCGTCTTCTTTATATTTTGAAGAATTAGATGCACGTTATTCGTATTTTAATATGAGCTTCTTTATTATTATTATTATTACTAATTATTACTATTTATTTTGGTATAGTAAAGTATATCCGCATTGCGGTGGTCGAGAACGGGGAGGTACAGTGACCGGTTACAGTTGTACTTCAGCACCGGTATCCTGTGAAAATGCACATGTTCCGTAGTGCAAATTATCTAAATATTGTCCCAAGTCAATGCTATTGATTCTAAAACCGCACAAATTTTAATATTTTACAAACTCAAACTGTACGAAAAACTATTTGGAGTATTCGGCACTCGTGATTCACGACTACTACGTGTGCAAATACATCAATTTACCCTATCGGAATACCCAGTCCGTAATATTTTTTTTTTTTTTTTTTGCTGCTGCTGCAATCTATTCCCGCATAAAGATAGGAAAATGCGCGTATTACCTTATAACGAAAAGAGTTTTAGCGATTTATCGTAACATTTTATTATAACCACATCACTTTCTATAATAAGACCTTATGCAAATTTGGTTTTATGTCAATATCAAGGCCGCGGGCTGAATGGTTTTTTGTATTAAAAATTCTTTTGATATTACAATATTTTACGACAAATTAATTATTATCTTAAAAATGGAGAACAATTGTTTTATAAATGTTAATGAAATGACGTTCGTTATAAATAATAAAAATATATTTAAGTGTAAATGAGGATCATCGAAACAATGGAATCCTTAATATAAATATCATTTATAAATATATTATTTAAATTATTTCAACGTTGCAAAAATTGAAGCAATGACAGGAGAGAGAGAGAGAGAGAGAAATCAGATAATGCGACATAATAATATTCCATCCTTACCCAATCCATCGCATTGAAGATTTTTCTTACATATTGATGATTAAAAGCTGTTGCCCTTTCAAAACAACCACTGTGTCACACAATTTAAGGAATATTATATAAAAAATGTTCAAACGTACGTACGTGTATTTTTTTTAAATATAAAATTTTATATATTTATAAATATCTACAGATATATATATATATATATCAAATCATATTAGCTTATTATACGTAATAAATATTATTAGAGACTGTATAACCTAAATAAATTTATTTTAAAACTTATTCATTAATGAAAATGCTACAATAAAAGCATTATAATGTAAAAACGTAATTATTGGCTTGGCTACATTATATAGGTAGTATTATTAAGATTTATTTAAATTATAGAAAAACTTAATTAAGAAGTTGAATTAAGCGGCCGAAAACTAAACAAGTTATTGTTTTATTTTTTTTAAAAAAAGAAAAAAAAAAAAAAAAGAAAAGTGAATCATATCACAAAAGATGTCGTTAAAAAAATATCAGGGTGCTTAAAATTTAAATGCCGGCATATGCCGCGCATTGTTATTTCTGCATAACTCCAACGGCTCCGTTGTTTAAAAATATAAAAGGCATGTTTGGTTTTAAGGCTTGTGTTAAGCGCCTTTTATTTACGTCAATTATGTTCAGCAATTGTAGGCCGATGACGAACGGATTGTCATCCATTATACCTATACGTGTGTATATATATACGTGTATATATATTCTCTCTCTCTCTCTCTCTCTCTCCTATATTTCTTTCGCTCCCACCCCAATGGTGGAAAGTAGTAGAAAGAAAAACTTGAAAACAACGTCACTCGAATCCATTATATTTGTGAATCATTAATTGGCAAAAATTTTAAATTTTTTCTATCCCGGAATAAAAAAAAAAAAAAAAAAAACACGTGCCAAGAACTTTTGAATGGAATATAGTCGCAAAACTATTGGAAATAAAATATTAATTATTTATCGTGAGAACTACGTAGGCAAGATTTTTTTAAAGTTTCGTGATATTTAAAAACATAATTAATATACTTTGAGGCGATCGACGTTTTTCATAATTTTTTTTTCATAATTTAACGATAATAGTGAAAATCTAAATGATAAAATTAATGAATGTCGTCGTGGAATAATTTGCACGTAAAATGGTCCACTGGATCCACGTAAACGTGTTTATATATTGTACAAAACGCACATTAATAATTATTGCAATGAAATCACTCGAAATGTCTATTCATAGTACGATTTTATTTTTTTACAAGTGCGAATTTCTAAGGCTACAGAAGAAGAAGAAGAAGAAAAGAAAGAAAAATAAAGAAAAAAAAAAGGGGGGGGGGGGGAAAGAGGACCGGTACTAGCATTATAGCGAGCGTTTAACACGTGCACGACATTAGGCTTAGCGAGGAAGACAAGATGACAGCTGTCTATTTATATTTAATGAAAAAATTTGTAGGAAGGGTGTAAAAAAAAAAAAGCTACGGTAGACGAGAACATATTTATCTTGAAAAATTTTAAATGGAAAATTGTTTCGCATGGAAAAAATTCATGCGACATCGACGATGAAAAACATTCACAGTCAAGCGCATTGGATTTTATAATTTTTATGTATATAATATCGATCCCTATGAATAATTAATTTTTCAATTGTAATTGCTAATGTCCTTGTACGAAAATAACGACGGGGTCGAGATAAATGTCATTGTTACAAATACACATTTACAAAAGATAGATACAATTGACAAAAGATTTGAAACCCAAGTCTGACGTTTATTTTTCTACTTCAAACATCTAAATGTATGTGATTTAAAATTTTCTTTACGCACGGCAATACGTATCCGTCAAAAAGTATATTAATTACGTCGATGTAAAATTACTTTTACTCCTTCTGGATTAAAAAAATCAATAACCCCTAAGCTTGGGGCTAATAATATTAAGAGAATTAAAAAAGGCAAATCTTCATTAAATCTTCATTAAATGAATAATAGGAAACAATATGTCGTCAGTTATAAACAATAATTTCCTGTTTTAAATTCTTATTTAAAAGATGATTTCTCTCGATCTATTGTATATTGCAAATTTGCAATACTTGACCATCAAACAATCTAGGAATATGTTTAAAAATAAATTTCGTACAAAAATTTTTATATCCTTACTTGGAGTGACATTAAAGTGACATTCGTTGCTCTAATAATATTTTCCATATAGAACGAACTAAAGAAATTTTAATTATTCTGCGACATTTCCCTACGTTACGAAAAATAATAAATAACGACTCCTCCCACAATGTATCAAATGACAATTAATTAATAATTAGCATCAGTTTATAAATAATTTCAACGTATCAGAATTAATAATAATAATAATAATAATAATAATAAAAAGGATAAAAGTAAACATTTTTAATTTTTAACGAGTATATAAATTATATTTCAACAAATATTTCGTTTTCGAGCCCATTTTTGTTTTACTTTCTTTGTGCAAATAAAATAATCCTAAATAATTTGAATAGTACAATAGTGAAAAACTTTTGATAAAGGTAAATCGAATAAACAATTGGAAATTAAATATTCCTATCCCTATTACGAGCATTGACAATTCAATAAAAGCAATTTGTCGTGGCCTTTAACTTTTATATTAAAAATCAAAAATACAGTGGTATCGTGAAAAAAGTTCGTTTACCTACATATATATATATATATATATGTGTAATATATGTGCACTTGTATTTTAATATTCTCGATATTCATGGTTTTAGACGAATTTTTAATTTGCAGATAACGGTTTTCGGAGAAACGTTACCGTAGTCGAGATTAAATCACGAATTAACGAGTTAAAACGAGTTTTTTTTTTTTTTTTAAACATCTAAATGGCTTTGCGTCGCTTAGTGGTATATATATATATATATTTTTTTGTTTTTATTTGTGAATAATCTAAAAGCTTATCCATGATGGTAGATATTTACGACTCGTAGATTACGCGTGTATCTTAGAAAACAAAAAAAAACGGATGTGCTAAACAAATGACAATTACGTTTGTATTGAAAATTCGCCGGGTAATTAAATTTACAAACATATGCGGCTTAATATAATTAATTAAACGGTCGTTTCGTCTCACGGAGATTTTAGGCATATTAAATATTATTAAGAAACTCGTAGAATATCATTCAAGGCCATTTATTTAATATAATGACACGGATTTAAATTAATATAAGGTAAACTAAAATGAAATCTATTAGATATGATTATTAATCTATGCGTGTAAATTAATAATAAATTACTACAATTGATGTGCGGAGGGTGAAGAAAGCTTCTGAAATTTATTTTGAAATTTATGCCAGTGCGATTTAAAGAGGCTTACGCATGTTATTTAGATCTAGCAAAAGAGATCCGAACTCGTTAAACGAAGCCCTACGAATGTATGTATATATTTATACGTTTATATATATTTATATTAATGTTAAATGTAAATGCAGCGAGCCGTTGGATTTATTAATATGGTAAGAGGAGGACGAGCTATATATCGAAGCTAAGGGTAAGAACAATAAAAGCTGGCAACATTGAGCTCGATGATACTACGTATGAACGATAAATATAACGATAAATGAAGGATGATGCTTTTGATCGCCAGCCGACGCATGCGCGCTCGCTTCGAATCGCAACAAGTTATATTGTTTGAAAAGGGGGCGAAAGTCAGGATAGAATAGAAGAGCGCAGCCGACCTGACACCGACGGCCGATTCCATTGGTTCCATTGGTTAAGCCCCGGCCAGTCTTTAGAATAAAATTACCCCTCCCCACCCCCCAACCGATTAAACGTTAATTCCATTCGATTTAGATCGCCTTTGGACTCCGCGGCGGCTTATCCATGCACGACGCGCGCGCGCGCGCGCGCATTCATCCCCATTCTTCGCAATATAATTTATCAACCAAAGCGAAATATTTCGCGATTCGGGATCTCGCGTTTCGAAGATTCGGCTCGACACTCACTCGATCGGCTCTTAAGCGATTTGCCAGCGATTCTTCCGACGGTCAATCGCAGAAATGGCTTTGAATATGAAAAAATTCAATGTACCCAGGGGCTTCGAGGCCTCGAGGCCTCGAGTCCGCCGTTCGACTTACATATTTACACAACAACGACACTGTTATTGTATACAGTCTGTGAATGGGTATGACGTGCTCGCTATACAGCATTCTCGTAACAACGGTGCCACCACAACGTCGGCCCACAAAACTTAATGCCCCATTATCTTTACAGTATTATCACTGGCACAAGATTTAATAAATATAATACCCCCCCCCCACTCACCCCCTTTTAGTCTCTACCTCTTAATAGGGCCTTGACGTTTCTTTACGCTTAATTTTTGTCAAGGTAAATCGCGCGCATCAATAATTTCGAAGGGAAACACCACATGCATGCGGCGTGCACGTATGCATTCATATTTAGCATATTTAGCAAGTGAAGGTAAATGACATAGCTCTGAGGGTATTTCATTTAAGCTTTAAAGAAAGTCTACTCCGTAATGTACTATTTGAATTTTCACATAATTTTACTGCGTGCTTTTTAAATATTATAATTTGTTCGGTGACGTAACAATAATTATTATTTTTATATGTATATATATATATATATAAATATATCAATGTTGAAATTGACGTTTCGGCCGAGGAAACACTTCAATCGACAGTTTTACTTTTTACCCAAAGTATTCCATGCGAATTTAGGATGAAATTATTTTCACGCGGATTCGAGGCCTATTTTTACTTGTAATATTTATATTTTACCTTACGTATCTTTGCGCGAGCGCAGAAAAATCCTTAATATTCATTATGTCGAAAAGTTATTAAACGATCAAAGGGTTAGATTAAAGAATTAATACAATAATATGAAATCAGAACAAATTACAGGCATTGCTATATGTTCAGTGGCCGGGCAAATCATGCAAGTATGTGGTGACCTTCTCAACTCTCGCCCCCCCACCCACTTCGTAATTATTTCTCCTTTACTCTTATACTTAGATTTCACCTCAATTTTCATCATTGTAATTACGACATATATATATATATCTTACTGCATAATTGAATTTTTTTTTTTATTTAGTTTTTTTTTTTTGCACTTTTGTGGTTCGTAATAGTTTTGGATAGATTCGTAATAGGTGGACGAAAATTATACGTAGACGTTGTTGTCGTCTGCAGGGACGATAACGGGCCAACAGAGGGCATCGATGAAATAGTAGAAATACGATTCGGGTCTCACCGAGGCACGACGAGAGCCGTTTAAATTAATTAGATATTACGTCAGTTAATTAAGGTAAGCGATTTTACGGGAATGCGCGCGGTCGGACAGGGGCACGCACGCACGCACGCACGCACGCACGTAGACGCGCAAAAGGCGTGCAGGATAAAAAGTCCAATTCTGGAAGAAAACGTGTTAAAAAGGCGTACGAACGAGTTTGGCTCGATCCGTTGTACAGGCAACCCAAATCTCGTTAACGATTACTCGAAGGTGCGGTCACTCGTGGTCGATCGTGGTCACGCACGGTCACGCATGGACACAAAGTAATTAATGGTAGTTATCAAGCTACGGGGGAGGGGCGGGTAAGGGATTTATAGAGGAAACTGAGGATGAATCAGCACGCGTTGACGTTAAGGAGAGCGATTAGCGAGTTAGCGAGGCATTACCGGTCAATACCCCGCCGGATATTAATGTCCTATTACGTAATTGGCTTTTTAATTGTCATTTTGCCTTCATCGTGGACTTTCCGTTCCGAAACTGAGTGCGGCCG
The DNA here is from genome assembly GCA_018883505.1 of Ceratosolen fusciceps. NCBI lineage: Eukaryota > Metazoa > Arthropoda > Insecta > Hymenoptera > Agaonidae > Ceratosolen > Ceratosolen fusciceps. The sequence continues at coordinate 274,443 of RCIC01000054.1, forward strand.
CTTCCGAATCAAAGAGTAGACCGAGTAAAATTCTAAACTCTATGGAATCGATCAATTGCCTTGCTATAGTATTTCTAATCTTAGGCGTTAATTTTAAAAGAGAGAGAGAGAGAAGGATTATTGAAACGATTTATTTCCTGATTTATTGATACGATCTTGTTATAGCTCGATACTTGTAAATACTACACGTGCTCGATTGAAGGGAACAACAAGGCATTTGTATAATTACACTTTTCTAGAGAATTCAGAAATTTCTCCTTTCGCCTATTGGTCGGCGACCGGCAATTATACAAGATGCTCGACAAGGTATAATAATTTTACCTTCGTATTTCCTTATTAAATATCTCGTAAGGCTAGTGTGACTAATAACATTACATTACATTTGTCACGGATGCTCGTGAAACGAGTCCGCGCGTTACTCTATTTTTTTAATATCAAGCCGCACAGGTTGCGTACATTTTTTTTTTTTTTTTTTTTTTTATTTAGAGCTACCATGCGATTAGAGCGCACTCGTTGCGTTTAGTCGGTAATTGGGGTTATTTCGAAACTTTCGTGATTACATTGAAGCATTTCAAAAGCTCTTTATTACTTTTACCTCTTGAATTAAGCATGCGATACGACGACCGAAATATTCTTAACAGAATATTGTTAAGTGCACATATTTATAAATACAAACGCACGTCGTGCCGTAATATCTTTTTTTCAATAGAGAAAAAGCGGGCCATATCCGCACAACCTATACATCCTTACTCCTATCGTCTTACGTTTTATCGAATAAAAATTTTATATTTCAGATTCCCTCCCTCACCCCTCACCCCAAAGTACACCAATATCCACTTACTACTCGTGCTGATTTATCAGCGTAATCGGGTTAATAATATAACTTTTTTTTTTCGTTATTATCGACTTTTGTTTGAATCTTTACAATGGAGAATTAAAGAATATATCAAGCGAAACTGCGGTTAAGCTTTCTGCAACACTAGCCAGGCAATTAAATTCGTATTTATTCTTCGTATTTATTCGTTACGTAGACTTCAAAAGTTTAATTTGAAAATACATTTTAAATATAAAATACGTCAATCACATCGAATGCGATATAATATTATTAATAGAAAATCTTTATAATGAGGTGAGCTTGTGCAGACTGTCCTTCCTCACAAAACATTACCCCCGTAAATACATTGTTATTTATAATATTTCATTACTATTATATAACGCATCTAATAATATAATACTTTCATTGCCGATCAATTTGCTCGTAGCTCACCACATTACCACAATTTTACAATAATTTTCCTTTGACATTTTAATTTAAATAAACTTCTGTACAATTGTTTTCTCATATCGTGCATTCTATATTGGTAATGATATATTGGTGAAGTAAAATGAAAAATTATTAGCTAAATATATAAAATAAGATTACTCACTGACGCTTCATTCATTAGATTATGCAAATTCATCATTTCCAGACTTTTCTAATATTCCCGCTAACCGAAAGATATCCGTGAAAGAACTTCAATTTACAAATAATTTACAAATACTATTAACATTCCTCAACGGTTTTAGGATAAATTACATTTTACAGTTGAAGAACGTGAAGTTTAAAATAAATATAAATAATACCCGCAAATTTATAAAGCCTATCAAGATTATTTTAATTGACTCTCTCTCTCTCTCTCTCTCTGTATCCCTTTGTATTATATATTTGTAAATGGATATCAAGTAAATGGACAGCAGCGTTGAAATACACGTGCATCCATGCATTCATTGGCTAATCTAAATGTATCTATTTAAATACTTATCTTTTAATAATATTGCAACTTCATGGGATAGAAAATCTTTGTCAAAATGTAACGCTTGAAATTATTCACACAATTATTTGAAAGAAAGAAAGAAAGAAAGAAAGAAAGAAAGAAAAGGAAGCAAAACGAGTCGTTCGTATCAAATCGTTTCAAGAATAACGAACTCGATAAGAAAAAAAAACGAAAGAAAGAAAGAAGGTAATGAATGCAGTCGGATATTGTAAATAAAGGGAAAGGGTTATTGAATGAAAATATAATTTATCGAGGCATTAAACGTCGTGTGTACAGAACAACAGACATGCACGACGTATCAAATGGAATTATGCGGCATTCGCGTTGCGCGTGTTTATGCAACCTTCGCTCGCTGCACGGGTCGTTCTCAGTATGCATGGCCGGGCGGCCAAAAATAAGTCCACTCTCGCCAAAGCTTTTTCGCGTTTCACGATCGTGCAGAGGGTGGGGGGGGGGGGGGAGCGTGACTCGGGCGGCACAGGGGCCGTTAGCCCTTATAGTCCAGTCCTTCCTTTTGTCCGGGACTCCCAGCAAAATCATACGATTGGCCGTTATAAACCCGTAAACGGGGCCTCCCCTCGCGCTGCGAATTACTTTCACTTCCTCATTTGCAAATTCTCTACGTCCATTATTAAAAGAAAAAAAAAAAACAGATTTAAGTAGATACTGCGCCCGAGGCATCAAGATCCTTCAAAATGTAATATTTAAAAATGAAATATTTGAATTTGTTCAACGGACTCACCGTGGTACCTCGACTCGGTATTATTCCCTGCCCCTCTTGTCTGGCTTTACTTATCCCCAATAACCCCCAAGAACTTCTTCGATACGTTATATATAATACAGCCTGGATTTCTTAGCTTAACCTTAATCTACAATACAATAGAATTCTTACCCTTGCCGCAGGTTTATTAGTATACTCGAGGCGAACTTGAGATTTTTTTGTTCTCTCTCTCTCTCTCTCTCCCCATCCCTTCCCCCCATCCCCTTACGCTGATTTAGATTTATGTCGTTGCATTGGAATAGACAAGGATTGAAAGACAAGGCGTTGACACGTCGCCGCGCTCTCAACTACTTCGTATGATTTTCTGTTGTTTCTGGGGTTATTCTTCATTTAACGTTCGGGTTTCGTTCGCAGCCAGACGCGTTTTACGGCTAATTAAACGGAGAAGTGAAAAACTTTGCATGACGAGGAATTTACTTAACGTCAGAAAATAGAATGAAATTTAAAGTGATTTTAAGCCAATTAAAAGTCATGCAGCGGTTGACGTGGTTCGTCAAACGGAACACGGAACACGGACTAGGAGAATTTACGGGCGACCATACATAGACCATAGATAGACCTAAGATAGACGCCTAAGTCTTCTATAAAAATTGATCGTACATTAATAAAGTCCGATCGTTCTTTCTCTTCCCATATCCTTACTCGATCGGCGGACGGTCTATCTTCTCCGAACGCGAACGTTTCCATTGGTCGATATCAAATATTTATATGGTTTTTTTTTTTTTTTTTGTACAAATCATATTCGTTGCATCGGTACGGGCTTACAAGCAAAACAATTCTAAAACGGAATTCTAAAACTCTACACCTTTGCTGCTATTATTATTCTCCGTGTAAATTATATATGTAATATAACATATAATATAAATAAGTATACAAGGTATGTAAATAAAATGAAAAATGCAATGGATACAATGAGAGTCATGTCCGTAGAGATATACTTTTCATTTATTTATAATCAACTCAGTAACAATAATACATTTAATTTTTGAGTGTTGGCTGAGAGACTTTGCATTTGAGCAAATTGATAAGCAACAAGTGTCCCAAGAATGGATCAATTGCATTAATTCGTGCATTAGTTCTTGTTTTATACAATTCATCTTGAGGCCATTGTTTTAATTTTAATATAACATTTAGATATAAAATAACAATGCTGCAACGGCCACTTTTTATAATAACGATTTATAATATTATCTAATTCAGCTAACAAGTACAAAGCGGGCAAATTAATAGCTTTTTTTTTTTTACAAAATGTATACCCTTTATTTCTAAATCTACACTACGAAGTTATTTTATTGTACGCCTTAATATAAATGGCATACAGTTTCCGACTAAGATAATAATAAATAAGCCTAATGTTTGTTTAATCTATTTTGATAATCAATTTAACGGACCGTATCCTTTTTCTAAAAGGTATATAAATACCTTTTAGACGTGTAACCAACGAATTTTAACGGCGAATAAGGCCGAACAAAAACAAACTTTAATCTTCTCAACGTAAACTTGTATTTCCGTTAAAAACTCATCGTCTCTAGACAATTAAAGGGTTCCATACATAACAAATATATTATATAAGAATATACTGTTTAATGTTAAGGGAATTATTAATAATTACAACGATATAAATTATTAATTATAAATTATAAATTACAATGGAATTAATTCACGATGTATAATGATTTCAACAACAACAACAACAACAACAAAATCATAAATAAATTATTCATTCAAGTAAATGGCAATTTAAACGTATTATTCTTATTATTGCAATGCCTTCGAATAATTTGAACGAATGTCGTTATTATAAACAAACATTTAGAAAGAAAAAATAAATAAATAAAAAATACAAACAAACGTAATATAGTCCACCAAGAAAAGCTAATAAAGACTTTTCAATTCATTCGGCGATATAATTCAATTAATACGTTTGATAAATAGATATTTTATTGGTCAAATACATTACGGAAAATAGATTAATAAAAAAAAAATGCAATAATCTTTTTGTGTGATCATCATTCTTTCGTTGATCGACAGTCGATTATCATCAGACTATTTATTAATCATTGATTTCTTACGGTCTTCTCGTCCTCTCGATTCTATTTGTTACGTATACGCTAACCAGCGACGAAATGTGCAATTTAAAATCAATGTAATAAAATAATAGTACGAATAGGAAAGATAGGAAAGGTAGGGGCGCATGGGCTTAGAAATTCTATTTGACAAATTCTTAGAGAAAGTGAAAAATCAAATCTTTCTAAAGACGAATAGTACATTAAAATATTTAGGTTATTGTGTAAAATGTTATTTTATCAACCATCGAATGGCGATTCAAAATTATTTACATTACACTTTATGTTCTATATAAGTAAACCAAATTCGGAAAATAGAACACAATATTTCAAAACACCAATAATAAGTTTAAATGTTAGCATATAAAATTCTTCTTTTTTTTTTTTTCTTTTTTTCTTTTTCTCTACGAATAATGAATAAATTAATTGATAAATTGAAATTTTTCATTTTCAGATATTATTGTATAATGTCAATGTGAATCCGAATTGCTATTCTTTCATAATGAAAAAAAGAGATTTAACTGCCGTTTAAATGTAATGGTATTTATTTAACGTGTAGATCATAAAACGTAATTTATTACGTTTAAGACAAGAGCAACAAATGTGCAATCGTGTATAAAAGTTTTTTCAGAATCTATATCTTTCGCGTAAAAACGTTATAATATATTTTATTTACATATTATACACACAACGTTAATAATATACATATTATAGATAAAATATATTTTAAAGCAAAGTTGAAAACATTTTTAAATTCGAATGTTATATAATGTATTTTTTTTTTTTTTTTTTTTTTTTTTTTTTTTTTTTAACAATACTATTTTAATAACATATGACAGTAATTTCTTACTTAGTCGAATAATTAATTATAAATAGGCAAAGTGTATTAGATTATTAATTTATTACATAATATTCACGTAACAATTTGCTTATGCATAACAGTATAATACTATCGGTAGTATAATGTGTATTTTACCAATGAAAATTTACTTTATTGATTTTGGTAAGATTATTTATTTGAATACATTATAAAAACAATTACAACATGTCGTTACATTGATAGAAAAATATGAACAATAATGCCGTACTCATTCATATATATATATATATATTAAAGGCATAAATGTAAGGCAATTCTTCGTTATGCATTTCGAAAAAATTTCTGAATTTTGAATTTAGATCGTTTAGAAAAAATCTGTAGAAAGTTATTCAATACGAGTCGACATTTCATTTAGATTTCATTAGGATTTATCTTTACGATCGTGAATACTTGATGCATAAATTATAAACAAAAAAATATTGTAATTTCAATTGAATTAATTATTGAAAATTCTGCATTAATTTCAGTAAAGTCATTAACATAATTTGAATGAATGAATATTAATGTCACATAATGAATAATATAATTTATTGTCAATATTACAATAGCCAATCAGATTGAGGTATACGTTTCTACTGTAATTATTATTTATTTGTTTAATGCAAATACAAGTATAATTCAAAAAATTATTCTATGTAATTAAAGGGATTAGTAACGGATCAATGATAGATTATGAATAAGCGGAGGCAATTTTTAAAGAATGAAAACAAAAAAAAAATAAATAAATAAATAAATAAATAAATAAAAATGAAGCTCGCGATAGGTTTATTGAATGGTATTGATGAACCACTTAATAATAATAATAATAATAATAATAATAATAATAATAAATAATAGAAAAAAAGGAAAATCGAAATGATCGCTCGATTAATTACACTGCTCCCCCCTCCCCCGATCCCACCCATTCATCCACCTACCCCCCCCTCGTTGTACATTCACTGCTTTAACAATGTAAATGAGAATGGATGTCGCGTTACCTTCCGTGGTTCCGGCGCATAAATTCCTGGAAGAGGAGCTAACAAGTGTAGTGCCGGATTCGGAATACCGGAAACTGGATGTCCTGGCGGGATGGATAAAGGCACTAGTTTTAGGCCCCAGGGCAAGTACCAAGGAGTCGTGTGGTGCATTCTCGTTATAATGAATGATGATTCACTCTCTACTTTCTTCTTCTTCTTCTACTTCTTCTTCTTCTTCTACTTCTTCTTCTTGCTTCACTCACAGTCCAAAACGTTTAACTCCGCCTCTGTATTACAAAATTTCTCACGCTACCGCCAAAACTTCGATCCGTACCAACCGCGCCGAGCTTTTTTTTTTTTTTTTTTTTTCAACGTTTATTATTCGTCGAGTCGAGGGGCAAGCTTTGGCACAACCTCATCATTAAACAAAAGAAATAATTATACGAGCGGTGAATGATTCCTATTCGGCCGTCAAATTTTATTATTTTCTATTAGAATTCGTATACGAAGCAATCAAAGACTGAGGGGAAAGCGACTCGAGAGAGAAGAGAGAGAGAGGGGGGGAGGATTTACGACAGCGATGTCCACGATGATGATAATAAAGACAATAAAAATATATATACATATATATGTATATGTATATATATATATGTGAACAGCGATGCAAAGGAAAAGATATGGAGGAAAATGACGAGGGTGTCGTGAAAAGCCGTGGCGAAAGGCCGGTGAGATATTTCAAGGACAAGGATAAGGACAACGAGGCGGACAGGACAGGCGCGAATAATCAATCGGAGCCTTCTCGTGTCCGAACGTCCGCGAGGTCGGCCAGAGCCTTGGAACCCCCGGGGCTCATTGTTCCATAGCACTTAACGCCTGGCGGGGCGGGGCGGGGCGCGGCGGAGCGAGGAGGTGCGGGCGGGGCGGGATGCGTAAGGGAGAGCGCTTTGTCAAGCGGCTCCCGGTCAAGTAGAGTAGGCCTGTATGCGCGCAGCGACCGAGGGTGTCGACGTAGTTGCGGCGAGCGCGTCGCGAGGACTGAGAGTCGAGAGCCGATTCCCGGTGCCGAGAGCCGAGGGTTTGATCGAGCGCTGTCTCGCGCCGAGCACATGGAGGAGCCGCCGAGAGGAGCGAGTATCCCCGGGGCCTCTCCATCCCCCCCGCCCCCCCCCAACGAGACCGTCTCTTCCCGCCGCCTCATCGCCAAATCGCCCCGCCAGTAGCCGACACGCGGCCCTCGCTCGCGCCCGCCGAGCCGCCCGACGAGCGCCCGACGAGCGCCCTCGCGTCTAACCTCCTCCTCGTCCCGGCCTGTCGACGTCTGCGCGAGCGCAAACTCGTGCGCGTGTCCGTACTCCGCCGGGCCGAGGGCTGGCTTCCCTCGGCCTCCCGTTAACCAACTCCTCTCTTCGCTCTCCTCTCTTCGCTCTCCTACCCCACGCCCCCACCCCCACCCCCAGCCCACGAATTTCCCCGCCTAACGCGGCGGTGTCGCCCGACGGGTAAGCACGTTGTGCCCTCGACGTCCGGTACACGTGCGGCCACCAGATGCACAGCCACAGCCTCACGGTTGATCCCTCTTCATCCCCAATAACCGCGACGCGTTCCCGGCAAAATCGAAATCGTTTATTTATTATTTTTATTATTATTTTCTTCTTCTTCTTCTTATACTTCTTCTTATACTTCTTCTTATACTTCTTATTCTTATTCTTATTCATTTTTTCTTCTTAAATAATAAGGTGCGCGTGGACAGACGCGTAAATTAAAAGGGGCGAGTTGGTCTGATCTAAAGATACGTTGATGGCCGTTTGACTCGGGTATCTCAACCGACCGAGTGAAATATCTGCCTCTACTGACACTCGCGGCGAAGATTTATCGCCCATTGTAAAGAATAATACGATTCTGCGCTGCAAGTTGCTGTACAGGGGCGGGGGGTGGCGGTGGCGGTGGCGGTGGTAGCGGTGGCGGTGGCGGTGGTGGCGGTGGCGGTGGTGGCGGTGGTGGCGGTCGGAGAGACGGTTCCTGGATTCGATACCCGGTACGCAACACGTCCTTCCGGGAATCGTCCGGGAGTATCAATTATTCGTTTTCCACGCGCTCTTACGTGCGTCTAAACCTGAGTCGTCTCAGTCGGTGGTTAATATTTTGTCGTTGTAGATTTCAAACTCCCGGAGCGATTAGCTAATAGCAGCGAATAGCGAAGCGAATAGCAGCCCTGCTGCTGCTAATTCCAGAGAACGTGTTGCATCTACAATTAGTTCTTCGCAATACATTCGGCAATAAAATAAAATAAAATAGAACAAAAGAAAGTAGCCGTCAATCAGAAGAATGCGAGGGGGAAGCATCACGGCTGCCGCGTATCGTAAATTTCTCACAATTCCAGTACAAAGTTTGTACAAACGAGAGATACAGAGAGAGAGGGGGAGAGAGAGGGGAGGGGAGCTCGACTGTTTCCCTTGCCTCCTCTATTATATTTTAAACTCACCGTCGGCTATTCCGTACATCTTCTTACAAACATCGATTCTTTCATGCGCGTACTGCAGAGCAGTCACATGCATCAACACCCGGCGATTAATAAACAGTGATTATGATGAGACACCTTCAATGCTTCTACAGTGATACAGCTAATATATATTTTTAACATTAAATATAATGTACGTATGATTTGCAATAATTGACGTGTATTCATTGCACAGAGCAAAGTTTAAATTATATACATCGTATATCTACATATACAATAAAAATAATATAATGATAAAACTCGATCTATACATCCATCCATCCATCCATCCATCCATCCATCTATCTATATATATATATTTACGCTCGTACGCACGTGGCCAGATGCACGCACCGCTATGAATAGTGATGAATTTAATTTAATTTAACGGATCGATAGGGACTCGAAGAAAATACGCGTGGAATGAAAAAAAAAAAATGAAAATTTGACCCTTTAAAGTGACGTCGATTGCCATTAATTAGGCATCGTACATAGTATTGCATTGTAAAATTAATAAAGCCACGAACACGAGTAGGTAATTAGCGTTTGACACGATGTACACGATGTAAAACGAGAAGACTGACAATCGTACGGATCGCGCATCGAACAATCGAACATGGTGGTGAAAAATTATACAATTAATAATTGCGCAAGAAGAGATTTTGCAAATGCGAATGTAAAAGAAAATGGCATATAATAAGGCAGTGAGTGATATTTGAAGGTGTGCCAATCTCATTTTATTATCTGATTTTGGGCAGGATAGTACGTGGATCGAGCTACGCACGCAGTATTTCGTAATAAAGTTATATTTGTTTAAGGTGGTGGTAGTACGGCGCGGCTTGGGCGGCAATGTCACCCTGCTAAATCTCACTTGCCCTTACCTATTTTACGCACAACGTAACTTTCCCTCCAGCCCCATTCTTTTCTTTCCTTCGTTAACGGAATTATAGGAATTGCAGGAGCCTCCGCCCATACGCCGCCCATAAAAATTAATTGCACGCACGACATTAACAATACGAATCTCTACGACCCGTAGCATGTGCACTGCTCGTTCGTGACAAGAAGAGAACAAAAACAACAAAAACAAAAACAAAAACAAAAAGAAGAAAAGTCAAGCTTGCGGGTTATTTTTTTTTTTTTTTTTGTATTCATAAGCAATAATTGCTTATTGCTTGAACGTTATTGCGTGCGAAAGGCAACTTACTGACTGGACTTAATCCGCGTCGATCGGCGCGAGTCCAGTTGAATGTCTCGAGAGCCGAGAGTCTCAGCGCGTTTTCGTTCGGCACCGAGATCCCGACCCTTTTAATTTCTTTTTAACGAAGATAAATAAAGCCCGGGCTCTTACCTCTTAATTAATCGTACGACATCCTCCTGGAAATAATACGACAATAAAAATTGGTAACGTTGACCAATTGAGACATTTGTACCCGCGCACGTGTGTACGTATGTGAGTATATATATATATATATATATATATATATATATTAGTAGCGAGCATTCGGACGCAAAATCGGCCCCGAAAATTTTGTACAAAGTAATTTTGTAATGGGTTTTTTTTCTAAAAGGTCGGGACGAGGCACCGAAGGCCAGATATTGACAAAAAAAAACTGAAATTACTATTGATAACGCATCTGACATTTTGAAAATATATTTTGATTGATATAGCGATGTTGCGTTCGTATATAAGAATGATCTGCTCTACTTGTGCAAAATTTAAAACGATATTCAAGCTCATTCGTTTCGTTGTAAAAAAAAACATCTTTCGATAAAGACAAAGGAAAAACTAAAAATATTACTATAAAGTATTTTATATGAGGTAAATTGGCCCTCAATTTTTGATTTGATTGATTATTAATTATTAAGTCGAAGGGTATTTTACGTGTAATAACAAAAGTACGAATAATTTAATGTACATTTGTTTTTTTTTTTTTTTTTTTTTTTCTTTACTTACCAATTAGAATAACGAGTGCACATTATCGAGCTTAACGGGTGTGAATTTAGACTATTAACAGATACTGATCTATTAATATTTTATTATTACAATTTACGTAAACACCTTATTGTTATTTATTTATTAATTTATTTATTCGTTCGTTACAAAATTCTATAAAAGTCTCCCAACCTTTTTACTTTATTCATTATTTAACAAATTGTTTACGGGGCTGAACATTGCGGGGCTACGCGAAGTATTTAATAAAAAAAATCATTTAGATTTTCAAAACTTCACCCAAGTAATAATAATAAATAATACGTGCTCTGTGCTACGATGATCCCATTGTGACTGACGACTGAGTTCCAATACTCAGTATTGGATGAGACCCCTCGGCTCTCAGCTATTTCTTTATATTACACTACTAATTATTAATCATCTCGGCTTTTTTTAGTCTACTTCACGATCGAACTTTCGAACTTTCCTTAAAACTTTTCTAAAAAGAAAGTCGGTTTGGTAAAGAAGGGTGAACTGCCGCGCGAGGGATTATCCTTTGACACGTTCCTTTTGACGATCAAGCTCAAATCATTCATTACTTTTTGTATTTTTATTACATTCACGGTATGCATTTCGGCCTCTAATTACGATTCTAACTCCTGCGATTGATTGCAATTCAAATCATGATTTTACGATTTCTTTATATTAGCAGAATCAAGTATCAACGTCTCGTTACATAACAATAACAAGTCTCAATACAACGCATTTTTCCATGGTTCCATGGATGTATCTCTTCTATGTAAAATCATCGAAAGCTTATTTTTAATGTTACGCTTCCATTGTGGTTATTGGGGTTATAACTTACTGCGCTTTTATATAAGAATTAGGTATACTACCATTATTACATCGTTCCTACATAGTACAACTTCATTCATTCAATCTTCATTATTTCACCGTCGTTTTCACCAATTGTGTTTACATACATACATACGTACATACATATATACATACTGTATATAATGCATAATGCATAATAAATTGAATAAATAGAAATTGAATAAATAGCTTATGTCGCAATATATATATATATAAGTACGAGCGATTGATCGTGATGGTCGCTGGCCGATGTGTAATGTGTTAATTGGCCAATGCAGTTTCGCCAAGAATAATTGCGTAGGTTTTCGAGTATGGGGACTAGTTTTCACACCGGAATCGGCTTCGCTCTGGAAGTAGTCTCGAGATCTCTGGTCGGGAAAGCGTTCGATCGTCCCCGCGGCTCAGATGCTGTCTGCCCGACCGTGTCTCTCCCCCACCAATGCGTCAGGCTCGAGCCCGAGACCGTTCCTGTATATAAAATTAACTCGGTGCAATTGTGCAGCCACGAAAGTGGGACTGTCCGAATACGCTTTTAGCTCGCTCGTCTCTCTCTGCTCTCTCTCGTCTCTCTCTGCCTCCCACCCCAAAGCTCCCGAGTCCCCGGTAATTGCTCGAGGGTGCCCGGCCCACCGTGTCCAGACCTTTGCGCGAAATTCCTCGATATCCCCTTCTGCTTGTAGCAACAATTAAAAGACGGCACGCAGCGACCTCGACGGCATCCCGAGCTCTGGACCAGCGCGATCCCTTTTCCCCGTAAACCGAGGAACCGCTCTCAAGACGTCGCGCACGTTCGTATATTTGGGTGAACGCGCATCGGATAGAAGATATTCGCTAATAGCCGAGTTTTGGCGAGGCACGAGCTCCGCCGTCCCTGCCAAATGTCTATTTAATAAATTTAATGCAAAGTTCGAGCGAATGGGCCGCATTGGGCTTTTTGATTAGTTGCCCCGAGCCACTTCTTTTCGAGACTGCGAGACAAGGATTCCCCCCCCCGTCCGAGCTCTCCGCTACCTAATACACGACGATGCAAATGAGAAGTAGAGCCCACGCTAAATGCTTTTATTTACAAGAGAGATCCATTGGTAATGCTTACGCGCTCCCCGTTCATCCACGACCTTTACATCTTTTGTCCATCACTTTTCTTTCCTTTCCTTTCCTTTCCTTTCCTTTCCTTCCCCTCCTACTTTAATAAGAAATTATTCGTATAGACTTACAATAGTTAATTATACCGGAAGCATTGTGGGTTATTAAGTTGGTAAAAGTAAAATGATAAGTGCATTATTATGATTCTCCCTGGTAAAATCAATATTTCTTCAGTTTCAAGACAATTTCAAGACAAAAAAAAAAAAAAAAAAAAAAACAAACTCTTTACGAGAGCTTCATCAATTAAATTACGAAATACTTCTTAAATTGTTGAATTAATTTTTGAGTTTTTTTTTTGTAGAACAGAGATAATTGAAATGGATAAAATATTCTGAATTCTTAAAGGCCGAAATTTATGTAAAAATGTCGTGTAATTCAAGCGGTCCGAAGCTTCATATGCACAGGCTGCTTTATATAACAATGACGAATATACGTATGCGAAGTATTAATTTGAATAAGAAAAAAATCTTTAAGATTTTCAATGCGGTCGATCGATCGATCAATAAAGATTATGCGGGGCTGGGTGAACAGATTATAAGTACTGGGATCCAAAGCAAAAGAGATTACGATACCGGAACGAGTAATATAATATATTATAGAGAGCACTGTTGCCGAGTCATCCATCTATATAGAAATCTAGAAGAAATAACAGTCTCGATGCGGGTATTTCGAGGTATGCTCCCATCTTACGCGGACGCAGCCATAGCGAAGACAACCCATACAATCGCACTGTATTCCATAAGATTTCCATTAACGGCTGCGGCTGCCATAACCTTATCGATTCTCGTACGAGTACACTTGTCAGCGTCAAACGTTCAATCTGACTTAAAGAACGCAAATTCTCCAGATTAACTGACAATTACGTAATAACCCCAATGTTGTGTGCACAAAGGTCTAGTTCGTGTTTTGGATGAGAAACAAGGGTCAGGATGAAAAGAGGCTAAAAAAAAAAAGCCACTTATTCCAGAAAGAGAGTGTTTATGTGATAATGGAATAAATAAAGTCCTTCAGCGACAAGTTTTAAAACATCATTCTAATCTTTACCGTTCGAATGTCAATGCTTTCCATGTAAATGGGGGGGGGAGGGTGGTGGTATTCTACCTTTTATATATTTCTTTTTGCATCATTTTTGTTTGTTCTACTCGTTGTAAGATTATCAAGGGGGGAATCGACCATGATTCCGCGTGACCATTGCCACGCCACAACATCAGACATAAAGATTATGGATTAAAAATAAAAATAAAAATAAATAAATAAATAAAGGCATTAAAGTTATAATTAAGTTACAATACGTTAAAGTGGATTGGATTAAAAAATGTTTACATACAAACCCGTACGTAAAATGCAGATACTTTATATGTCGGGGAGAAAGAAATCTCTTGTAAAAAAAAAAACTGAAACGCGCAAGGGAACTGCAATGAATGTGAGCTGAAAACTAGTCAAGAAATGCTGCTGGTTGCAGTCCACGCCGGTTCCGACGATTGAGCAATATTTTGCCGGCCGCCAAGCTAAGTCAACCCTTTACCAATCGGCTACGTCCCTGAATTTAAGCCCAAACAACATACAGGAACGATCAAGATTCACTCGACGAATTGAAATAATAATTATAATTTTACTTATTGCGCCACCTAACAATACCTGGCCAATACAATAAGTTTTTGTGTCTACTTGTGGTACATGTCTACTTGTGGTATTCGATAAACTTACGACATTTCCCAAAGTTCCCATTCGGTTGCAGTAAAAAAAAATTTATTGAAGAACTTGCGCTTTTTTTAAAACGATTTTAAACTCAAACCAGTTGAACTTGGACTAGTTAGGCCAGCTTAGACTTATATATATATATATATATATATATATATATATATATTTATTTATTAAAAAAAAAAAAAAAAAATTAATATCAGACTAAGAATACGTCCTAAATGAAGTGCAGTAAATTAATTTCAACATTACCTGGAGGAGCATATGGAATAAAAATTTTATAATTTTCACATTAATATTCATTTTTTCGTACAAATCCAACAAATTATTATCTTTTTTATATTTTGTTTTATATCATTGGGCGGTCAAGTGACTACAGAAACAAAACTAATACTAATATGACTTTTAGAGAAATTATTTAATAATGCTAAGGAGTTCATCATTCGAATTCATTATACTATTTAGCTACAGATTTACAATCCGATACGAAAGACCAATAAAAATAATCTAAATAACGGCTAAATTATTTCTTACTATCTAAAGCAGGGACAAATAATAGAGGGCGTTAGCAATTTTACGGATTCGTACAAACAAGCCCCTTACAATATAAAATTAGCAATGCTATTGCTTAGTAAGATAAATTTATTGAAACATAAAAGTACTTTTAAGGAATAATCTACATCTAAATAATATAAATATGATTTAAAAGACATAACAGGCCATCGCTTGAAAATAAAAAAAAATAAATAAATAAATAAATAAGTCCGTGTATAATAAAATAATTGTGTAGTAATGAACATAATTGATATAAAATACGAATTTAGAGGAGGGGGTGGACATTAAACGAAGGAAAAAACTTATATTGTAAGTAAGGAAAAATATAATTCTACAGTAATTTAATTCAACGTCATTAAAAACAAATCATTCAAAAAAATAACAATAAAATGTATAAAACGGATGAAATAAAAAATGGCTTTCAAAACTTTCGGATCGAATGGCAGAACAAGTTGTTCCCTATTTAACGTTTAATTATAAAAATAATCTTTTAGCGACTAAAAAACAAAAAGGCAATAAAATATATTATTACTAATGTATATGAAAAAATAATATGCACGTGCCATCAAATTTTTATTGTGAAAATTACATTGTAATACAATTACAGGAGAAAAACAAAATTCAATAAAAATTTAATAGGTAAAAAAAAGTATAATTAATAAAGAAAAAGAATATATATATATAAAAAAAAAGTATAGAGCAAATGGATGAATTTAAGAACAGATAACGTATAAGAAGACAATATATTACTGAGAGAAAAAGAATATATATATATAAGTTCTAAAACTTATTGAAATTCAAAATATTGGAAATAAAATTTAAAAGGATATTTATTTAAATATCAATATCAATGTCACTTTAAAGGAAAACGCGACCTATTCAAAACAAAGTATAGGTAAGAGGATCCGATAGTAAGGAATAATTAATTGCATATGAAAATCAAATTATATTTAAAACGTGTGGATAGATAGAAAAACACATTAAAATTTGTATTGAATCGAGATCATTGTCTTGGTATTACTTTGGTAAAGTCATTTAAGGCGGTAAATTTGTAAATGTAACCCTTACATAAGAATAGATTTCTAAAAATTAAAATCAGATGTTTAGAGGTGGACGATGATAATGATACTTATGTTCTATGAAAGCATTAACCGAAAGCTTTATTTATCTCTTCTTTTATTTCTATCCGCATATAATATTAGAAGAAGAAGAAGAAAAAAAAAAAAAAACAAACAATTTTATAGGAAAAATTATGAATTTTTGTGCAAATGACCTTACGGGTGAACGAAAGGTAAAAATTTCTTCTTCTTTTTTTTTTTTTTTTTTTTATATAAATAATTAGAAGGTAATTTCGCTTTTCATTAATTTTCAAATTATGAAAATATTTTGCGCTATGCATAAATCTTCATAAAGGCTCTAAAATTTTCAAGCTTTCACAAGATCGTAATTTTAGATTTTGAAGAAATTTTACTTTTAGTTACTTGACACTAAAAGTATATGAAGAAGTATAATTGTTGAGAGAAACTATAAATTATAATAAATTTAATATTTAAACTAGAATATTTGTATTCAAAATAGATATATACATATATATATCGAATGCTAATGATAAACTTGTTGAAAAATTAAATCATTGAATTCCCTTTTTAGATCGATGACAATTTTGTCTTCAATATGTACGTATTGATCGTGCGCAGTAGTACAAGTGATTCTTTTTATTATCTTCAAGCAAATTATATTATTTTATACGAACTCTATACTTGCCGCGATAGCAAGCGTACCTACGCACACGTATTAACGGGCCAATTAAGACATTTAATTTTGTTTTCATCCGAAGTCATGAACTACAAGCTACAAGCACTTTGGGTTTTTTTCAAAAACATTTAACGGGAACATGCATAAAAATGTATTTTTATACATTTACAATTTTTTATTGCAATAGTTTGCATTACAATGGCTTGTAATGTAAAAAAATTTTAATTTATTTTTTTCATCGTCAGTTTTTTTTTTTTTTGTTCTACACTCCAATAAATTATCCAATAAATAAATTATAAATTAATGCAAAAAGTTATCTAGTATTTTTTAAATAACCGAAGTAGATCTCGTTATGAGTCTTATGAGAATATTAATATTAATTTTAAACTCGGCACTTTAAGGCTATTTTTTTTTTTTTATTGTAAATACTCAATTTTACAACTAACTTTTTTTTTTTGTCGACAATAAAGGTACTTTCTCTATTTAGATTAGAGAATATTTTACTTTAACATCAGTCTTAATATAAATCTATCATTAATAGTCATTAATCATTCACTCAAAAGTCTTAATAAATAGTCTTAAAAAAAATCACACGTACTTATGAATGTTTTTTATTTTATTTTATTTTATTTTATTTTTTTTTTTTTTTTTTTTTTTTCAATCGAATTATAATAGGCTTTGATTCTAGTTAATATTTTATTTGATTTATTTTATACAGCCTTTATACAATACGCGTGCAGTTATTTGTATTTAAATGCTACGTAATTTCGTTTGCTTATAAATATTCAAATTCACAATTGGAAGCTCAGCATTTGAAGATATAATACGTCATAAATACGTATCATTTATTTCTATACGAATGTTCGAGTGATTTTCACTCAATCGTTACTCGAAAACCTTTTTAAAAGTTCTTTATCTTTATAATTCGAGTTGTTCGAGTTACTCTATACGTTCGAATAAATATTTTCCATCGTCGTTAATGCCAAACGTTGATAAAATATTTATTAACAAAGTTTCTCCGACAAGTCACTCTAGTTATTATTATTATTTTTTTTTTTTCTCCAATTTGACGATGGTTAAAATTTTGGAGCTATCTATGAATTTATTAAGATCCATAAAGTAATTAAATACACTTTTCAACTTTATTATTATTTATTTATGTATTTATTTATTTTATTTTATTTTTTTTTTTTTTTTTTTTTTTTTTTTTGCAAACATTGCTAATCAATCCTAAGGACATTTTCACTTACTACGGGGAACTACTTTATCAAGCTTATGTTAATTTAAGTAGTGAAACTAAAGATTTGTATTAGAGTACTTGTTTCAGCATCAGTTAAACCATTGTGTGTTCCATTGGCTAGGTATAGGTATTTTTAAATATACTCAAACATGTAATACGTATTCGACTGCGAAAACCTACTTGGTAAAAAAAAAAAAAAAAAAAAAACTTACAGACTTTTATCGTCATTGCCAATACCAATTAGACCATATTTATAAATATTTATGAAAAATATATAAAAAAAAAAAAAAAACTCTTTTCCTATTATTAATTAAAGTAAGGCTTTATTGTTGTTTATGTAAATGGAAAAGAAAGATCGATTGTGGTGAATTTATTTCAAGAAGCGCACAATTACACGGGACTCTACCTCATCTATACCGTAAGGATAATAATGGCCCTTGGGGAATGGCCATTGCGAATTGCCGAAGATGTCCAATCGCGTGTTTTTTTTCCCCGTATAACCCGCTGCCCATTGGGCAACTTTTATCCCTTTGCTGCTTCGCCGATTAGTGACGTTTGTCGCTGTTTGCTATTGTTTTAATTTATCGCCGAGCTATTCCCAACGAAACGAGCCACAATTTTTGGACGCGATTTTACTAGAATTTCAAGCTCTACGGAAACTAGGAAGGACTCCTCCGCTTATTACTTACGTAAGCATATACAACACGTGCGCGCGCTTAAACAAATAACGTTTATTCTCTTTTAAGAGGCTATTTAAAAAAGTTTTAAACCAAATCGTATATATATATATGTATAACGTATTAGGATAGTAAGATAATAAAAGCCAAGGCGTATAGGATTAGAGAGTAAAGTGAGCGTGCGTGAGAGTAAAGGGTTACCCGAAGCGCAAGAGCGGACTCGTTGAACTCGTTGAACATAAAGAATATTAATATTTCTTTGTAATGTAATGCTGGCAGGGCAAGCTCGTACAAGTACTATTACATTACAATAAACATTTAAATAAAAATTCGAATAAATACTCATTATTGTCCGCCAATTGGATTGAATATTATTGATATTATTAATATTATTAATATTATTAAAGGCTGTGCATTGAAAAAAGCACTCTGGTTATGGAGCCCTTCGGGGCCGGTTTATTAATTCTAATTGCAATATCGGAGCGTAGGAGCGAGCACTGTGCTGCTGGCCAAGACAATTGTGACGCGGGCATGTCAGGGAGTTTTAACAAGGCTGCGCGGATCCACGGGAATTCAGAAGAACGGGCAGACTCGTCGTGAACGTGAATTAAGATGACCGACTGCCAATCAGTGTCGGCCTGAATATCATTATAATACTCATACTCTTTTATACTCGCTCTATAAATAAATTCCTCGACTCGTTACAATAATTTTATTACTAAACGCTTATTAACGTTTATTAGGAGAGAAATTTAAAAAAAAAAAATTCTCTTTAACTTTATCTCTCTACCTCTTCGAGACTCCTTTATACTTTATTACCGTTCAGCCAATAAAAATCATATTGCCTTTTCATTATAGCTATTCCATCGTTATATTGTACAATTATAATTATTTCGATTTCTATGAATTTCTATGTCACAGGCAATGGCAGAATAAATCATACGTCACAGCGGCGGCCAATAATCTATATAAAACCTTTATTATAATATTTTATAAATAATAAAACTGATTGTATTGGAGAAACGTATTAGAACTGCGCTTTACATTTTGTCTCCTTTCCGCCTAAAAGAAAAATTCATCGACTAAAAAGCAAATATTGATGTCGTGGACATTCATAGCGGACATTATGATTTTACATTTTCTCAAATCCTACGGAAACGGATACGGAAATATAAAACGGACCAATGGCATTTTCATTAGCTCATTAATTAATAACGTAATACGTAATGCCATTAAAATAATCATAAAACGTTAATTAATTTAGGATTCGCAATAACGATTTAGATTTAATAAATAGGGTTAAAATAATTATTATTTCGCTTTAATTGAATTTTCATTATAAGCTTGGGAAATTAATATATTTAATAATTATAAGGTATAAGGTGGCGCGTATAATTGGGACTTACATATTTGTCAAAGGAATAAAAGAAAATGATGTATATAAGCAAAATAATTCTCTTATGCGTCCACAGGACCAAACAGGACCAAAAAATTACTTTTTCTTGTTAAATAATAAAATTACTAGATTGTGAATTTCGTTAATTTTTTTTTCATTTTACGTTATAAGCTGGTTTTTTTTTTTTTTTTTTTTTTTTTTTATTTTTAAATGTCACCTATATATATATATTGAAATTAATTTGTTGTTCATTAAAGGAATACAGGAACCGATTTAATTAAAATGAAAAATTGCATTAATCAGAGCATAATGAAATACGTCGTTTGAAAAATAAATTGATGTGGAAGAAGAATATAAAATCGTGAATAATAAAAATGATAAAACATTCAAGAATAACCCCAATATTCTTAAAATTCGTATTGTAACACTTGATAATTTATGTAATTTATGTTATTATAAAGATCGAAATTTTCAACTGCGATATATGAAGTATGATTTTACCGAACACGAATACTTAAAAGAATATTATATTAATAAGTAATAACAATCGCAAATCTCAGTGAAACGTATGCGGGCTTTGTAAGAGCGTTTTCGGTAGGAAAAAAATATACATCTTTATAATATTGTATTTTCTATATTGACTCGACCTCGCTGCTTCCACGTTTAACAATATGTATATATATATATGTATATATATATATATTTGTTATGGTTAACCCTATAAAAGAATTTCATATCAATACAAATTTTGACATTACGATAAATGCAGGCAATGATCGATCTAAATTCTAATCTAATCTTCCGTAACTTCACGTATTTACCAATTACTTTGACAATGATAATTCATAATATAACGTCATGTTTACAAAATATCACGACGTTTTACGAATGCGTGTAATAATTATTCATAGGCAGTTATTTGGATTAATAGGTTAATCAAGAAATACGAAGCACAAGTAGATGAGTCGGACAGTCGAATAAAGCCAATCGATGAGTGATCGAGCATGTAATGTTTAAGTTTCTAGTTCAAGGACGCTAACGAATATATATATATATATAGACAGCCTCCTCCCTCCCTCCCTTCCCTCTCATTACCCCGCGCAAAACTGGATTTAAATACGGGAAATAACATTACGTTCACTGAATTTAGGAGTATATTAAAAATTCCAGACACCCAATACATCCATTAACCGCTACAAATTTCCAACTTATTGCGATATTATTCTTAGATCATTAAATCATTGACAATTACATACCGTATTGTATGTAGATTCGACAAAAGTCTCCGTACGTTATCTGACGTAATAAATAATTATTTGTCATAAACGTGGCACTTTACGGCATTTTAATTGGAATTGAAATAAGATTTTATAAATTTAAGGTGATTTTGTAATTGACCGATTACATTTCTTCAATCTCATTCAATGCAGTTTTGCGGAGGCTTCGCGTGAACTCTGATTTCACAGTCCGCTGACACGTGCGAGTACACGCACGAGTACACGAGTACGAGGCAATAACGAGGCAGTACACGACGTACTTGTGATATTATTGAGCGATACGAGTAGGGCCGATTTCGACTTTAAAATTTTTTTTAACGATCCCCATTGAATAATCGTAATAATCGGAGGCGACCCACAGTCCTTTGCCTACCAATACATGGACGAACATCTATGGCTACCGATTAGCTCAAATATCTGCGAGAGTTACTTCGAGTCAATACGTACGTGGGCGAACGTTGCCTCTTAACCTTGACTCTTTTTACTCGAAATGCATCTTCGAGATCGGACGAGGCTGTTGCAGACCTTATTTCATTTGATTAGATGATCGTAGATCGTGCTCTTTAATGATCGGTGCCGTAAATAACACCTTATAGATATTCCTTATACATTGATCGCAATATATATATATATATTTTTAATATTTTTAATATTTTTAAACATTGACTCGAGCACTTCTTCATCGAGCCTCGTGAGCTGTACTAATAATTTTTTATAATTACAATTCGAAGGAATTTAAATTATCGTTCGGGGTGTGTCTTATCTTCTTGGCACTTCGGAGAGCGCTTCCGTCAATGGCATTTGCATGTCTGAAGCATAAGTAATCTTGCGAGGATTGCTAACATTCGTCACTAAGATTCCTTCCACAATGGCTCAAACTTTATCCCATAAAGGAAGGTTTAACGTCTTCTTCAGATAATTGATAATTCGAGAAATTGAATGAAGCTAAAACGAATTTATGATATGAATATTTTTATTTATTGAGCAACGGCCTTTTCATTCCCTCTCTCTCTCTCTCTCGCTCTAACGATTTGTTTGATAAAATAAAATAAAGTAAAAATAAAAATTTTAAATCTTACGTACACTCGAACTATAGCGTATAATTAACTATTCGTTTCTATAATGTTATACGTAAATATTGTTATCGATCTTCCCCATAAATTCCTTTTATATTCTACACCATGCGAATGAGTCTTATAACATTCATTAGCAATTTTACAACGAATTGTTATTTATAACTTTATATTAAACCACTTGATCGTGGGTATTTATTGAAATTAACAATAATAAGTTTAAAATTACGATTGTATATTTGTGTAAAAAAAAAAGCCCTTTTTTATATATATTTTTTTTTTCACAAGTTAATTATTAATAATAATACGTTTGTCGTGCTTATTACACTAATTAGAATACGTGCAATGGATGTGTTAGACAAAAATTTAACTGACAAGTTTAATTGACATTTAAAAATCAAAATCCTCAATGAAATATAAAGCGGTAGGAAGGCGGCAGTCCAAGATTTTTTTTTTTTTTTGTAATACCAAGGGCAAAAAAGCGAAAGTTTTACTCGATGTAATTCTATCGCACTAGACTTCTATATACTTGACCCCCTTCGTAAGGTAAAAAAAAAAAAAAAAAAAAACTGCTGACCAGAATATTAAGTTGGACTTTTTCCCTAAGGTAATTATCTCTCCCGGCGAAGGTGCACTTCAACGAATACTATTTACGATGCTGAGTGAACAATTGCGAACGCAATTCGAATATTCAACTTACGCGTGCAGTGATGGGAAAGAAAAAAAAACTACTTTAACTCATTTTGTCCAAAATAATAATTTTTTTTTTTTCTTTTATAAATGTAAATATTCTGCATATTCTCCATGAATTTAGTCTCAATGTCATAAATACGAAACACACACAGAATTTATAAAGTTAATCAACGACTATCGGGACTTTTTTAATTAACGTTAAATACAAAATTAGCGATTTAAATAATGGCACGACCTGTAAATAATATAAGATTTTATATTTAAAGAAATTATAATATTCCATAGCTTTTACTGAGCGAAATGAAAATGTTATTAATAATAATTCATTAAAAAAAAAAAAAAATGAATCAATGCTTATGGAATTCGAATTCGATTTATCAGCGAGTAAGGAGTCAGCGCGCCAATACTCTTACTTGACATTGTGTATGACTCAAGCCGAACAATATAAAAGGATAATGAACTGTTAAACCTATTATTACACTTAGTTATTATTGCCTTAAAGAGATAACGATTGAAAGCAGTGACCAAAGTTGGGCTGAAAATATTGGCTGTTATTGTTACTAATGACGAATCGGTATCTTGTAATTAACCGAAATTGTGCTAATAAATAAGCATTACCATGACGTAATTGGCGAGAATATCGTTAATCTCACACTGACTATACGATTCTATTAAAAATTAATAAACCTTTTTTTAACCGGCACAGTTTTACGACCCGTTTTAATCTTTGTATTAGCTGTATTAATATACAATGCTTAGTCAATGCAAAGTGGTCCAAGATCCGTAATGCGACTCGTTTAAATGAACCATTGGCGAATCGGTAACAACGCGAGTCAAGAAATTCCATGAACTTAAAATGCAAGATCATTGACATGCCGGTATTAAAAAATTATTCAAATTAAAAAAATGAAATAACGTTATAAGAATGAAAACTCAGGGCATCAATGAATCTCACGAAGAGATTACGAGGGCATGAAAAAGACAGTGGAAGCAAGCAAGCATCGGCTCCCCCTTCCAAACCAAATAGTCTTCTACTTTAATTCTAACGAGCTACTCTACTCGTCAGTCTACGACTTCTCTTTTCTTTAGTCACAGAGCGACGTCAACATCTCGTCCAACGTTCAAACCATAAATCTCACGTCACAATTCAAGCGATATCCAGTTATTTATATTAAGAATATAGACAATGTGAAGCCTGTACCTCAAATCGGAGAGTCTTCATCAATGCGCATGTAAGGTATACTTTGATCCTTTACATAACAACACAATATAATAAAAATAAAATTTAAAAATAATAATAATAATAATAATAATAAATTTTAATAGAATATTTTAAGATTTTTATTGTCCGTTGTATCGAAGATAATCGATATAAGATATAAGATATGAAGTTCGAATACGTTCTCGATAATACATGTATATTAATATAAAAAATGGCCATACTATTATAAATTGTAGCAATCCATTAATTGCGATAGCGTATATTTCATTATTATAACGAATAATTATTATTGAATAATGTATAAATGTATTATATATATTTATGTATATTTGTAATCAATTGACGTGTAGAATAAAAATTTAATACAATAACGTTAAAATAATAAAAGTATGAGATTTTTAGAAAGTTTGTATCCAAATATGTTCGCCTTACTAAAAAAGTAATTAAATTCTACTAAATAAATACTAAAAAAATATATAAATCTTAAACAAATTCAGTAGAGATCAAAAGTACAGTGATGAATTCGGTTCATGACAGTTCAATATTGAAGTTTAGCAAAAGTCATCAAGTTCCTGAACAATGAATTTATAAAACTATTATATAAAACAATTAAACCTTAAAATGCGATGAAGCCTGTATTACGTTTTATTAAAAATAATTATTTCAAAAAGATACAAATAAGTCATTAAGTTTTTTATTTGATTTTAAAGTTAACCAACCGTTTTATTAGATTTATTAATTCTAGAAATAATAAAAAGAAAATTTTGAAATTATTAAAACCTTTTTAATATTTAATCTTCCAATTTTTAGGTCTGAGTTAAAAAATATTTAACACGACCTTAGCATATGATATAATTAATTATAAGTGTAATAATAATAATAATAATAATAATAATAATACGTGTAATGCCATAAGAAAAGTTTGTATTTAGTTTTTGAAAAATATAGAGCAGATTCACGTTATGGCCTGTTTCTTATATTTTAAAAATAATTAATTATTTTTAAAATATTTTTCAGGCTGGAGAAGTGTAAATAAAAAACTATTAAATAAAATTATAATGGTTTCGAGACACGTGTTCTCCATAGCAATGAATAACACATAGTAGTGTGCCTCCTCTGCCGATCAGATCTATATGTAAGCAATTGATTTGGTAATATAATTTCGAATTTCATTCTCATACTTTTTATGAGAATCAAAAATGTTTCTAAAATATTTTACGTATGTGTTTATTGAATCGCAGCTCGTTGGACGTAAAAGTACAATTAAAATTAAAATAACATAATATTTACTTTCCCCCCACCCCCTAATCAATGTGTACGCACGCGTGTGGTTTTGAGAATAAATGATTTATTTTTTTTTTTCGCTCGAACAGTAAAATTATCCGATACGTATATTTCATCGCCTTATACCGAGTTTAACAAGGAAGCTGTTTATTGATAGGCGTATGCCTAGGATTTATAGAATTTAATTTGTAACAACTAATGTATTATAATATAGGAATATAGGGGGGGGGGCGCAGCACACAACGAAGAAGAATAAATCATCTTAATTCTTATACCCATTTAAAGTTGATTTAGAAACACTTGGTATACGTATTGTAGTTAAGGAATAAAATATTTCGTCAGCTTAACCTACGATTCCACGTGCCACTTTGTAAGTTATATCGATATAACTTACAAAGTTAAGTTATAATGATATTATTCATTAACAGATGAATTTTAAAGCTAAATAAAAGAAAATCTATTAAATCGAAGAATTCCGGTCGTTTGAATCTTGCCGTATATCGTGAGCACGGATTGAATGAAATATATGATTTATATGCGAAACGACCGGCGACTTTATCACATTAACCCGTTGCTAATTATGTTTTAAATGTTTTAAAGTTTCAAACTATCGTGTAATTTATTTTAACGACCGGCATGCGAATCTATATTATTCATTCGTTCGAGCATTTATAAAAGGTGTCGGATAGACATTTTGCATTCGCAGTAAGGACTCGTGTAAGTGCCGAGAACGTGAAAACGAAATATATAGAGATAGGGGGGTTGGGAGGGGTGGGGGGGGAACTGGCTATAGCTAATTAAGAGTAGAAAAGAGGCATTAAAAGAGTAACATGGACAAAACGGAGGATCTATACCTGGTGGTACCGATGGCGACAAACCCTATAAACGTGCTGAACATCGGCTAGCATAAAAATAGACATATAACGGAGAGAGAGAGAGAGAGAGAGAGAGAACAGCGTCATGAATAGTCGAAACTTTAGGGTCAGAGCCGGAGCAGAAGCCGACTTTGGGATAATTATAAACGGCTTGGTGTGCGCAATCACAGCGCGTATCCAAGACTCTGACAATGTTGTTAAATTCCTTTTAGCAAAAGACTCAATTTACCTCTCGGGCCAGGTATTAGTGACCCTTTATTACCAGACACAACTCGCACTCACTCGATCTCTGCACTCGAGCGCGAGTTACTTCTAAAATAATGTTAATTTATTGCCTTCCTTACAAAGATTAAGCTGTTCGCGAGAGCCTCTGGGTTTTCAAGCATTTTTACTTTAACCCTATCAATTCCAGATCCCCATGGGCTATAATACGAGAGAGAGAGGGGGGGGGAGAGAGAGAGAGAAGCAACATTTCGTTTGTCCGTAATCCTTGTAATACGATCGTCTTATCGTCGATAGTACGGTTTTGTGAGAAAGCGTGACAGATTGTAATAATAATATATAACAATATGCCGGATGGCGGGACGTTAAAAATGCCTTTTGCGGGCATTTACGGAATCGCGACTTTTCGCCCGAGAATATTCCAATGAAATTACACATCGTTTAGGGTTGTTTAAGTATTTAAGTAGATGCGCTTGCACCGAGCCTCGTATGAAATAATATTACAAGGGAATAAAGGTACGGGGCTGGACGGGGCTGGACTTATTCGCTAGTATTGCATAAGCGCGTAATTGGTATAATTACGCGGCAGTTCCAGCCGGTGGTGGTGGTGGTGGTGGTGGTGGTGGTGGAACGGCAACGGGAGGGCATGTAAATGAAAAAAAGTTTTCTCGCGGGCGAGCTACATTGTGTAACGTTGGCGGCTTTCGTTGGCCGAACGAGGTAAAGCGACAGTTTAACGGCTCGTATTTCGCCGGCAAAAAGCAGGCAGGCAGGCAGACAAGGTAGGCAGGTAGGCAGGCAGGCAGGCAGACAAGGCAGGCGTCGATTGATTTGCCTTGTTATTGGCCCTTCCTCGAAAGTGCAGAGGAGAGAGCGGAGCGGAGCGGAGAGGAGAGGAGCTCGTAACGGCCACGACGAGTTTGCCGCCTAGGCCAACTTGGACGTTCAAGGCTCTCGCGGGCCTCTGCGTTACGTTCCAGCTGCCAGCGGTTTATTTTCAGACGCAAGCGCACGGCGATGCACCCAGCGAACTAATACGTCTTCTCTCTGCCATTGCGAAACTCGCCCAGATAAATGTAACCGAACGTACACTGGAACGCAAGCAATTCTTACGTAACGTCAACGCTCGTATTTACCTTTTCGGCCTTAAAATAACGACTAATCGACTAATTAATGCAATTAATCTTCGGGCATTTGTTACGCAAATGCAACGTATGCGTTGTCGCGGCCCCCCCCCCTCCCCCCATTACAAAATAATCTCACTATTCAGTTCGTCAAATTGCGCTCTACCTCCGCTGCTAAGTAATTGGAAAATAATTATACTCACTCATTTTCGCGCGTTTGACTTAATAATGTATAGAAATGAAATTTTTCGACTAAGAAAGTTATTGCGCGACTTGCAATGACTTTCTTTAGTGGGCTCTTCTTTGTAATGACATTATCGGCGTCTACAGTTTTTCCATCGAGAGTTCAAACAAAACAAAACAAAACAAAACAAAACAATTTCTTAAGGCGTACGCAAAACGCAAAATTTCCTTACGACGGATTAACCCGTTGTAGTCCAGGGCCATATAAAGAGTCTTAGTAGGTCAAAAATTCATTACATCTCCAAGTGCGGCGCGCAGGTAAAGGCTCGCGAAAAGAAATAAAATGAAAAAATAGTGAGAGTCCAGGAGGACTTGTGGACTACCTTACTTGTAGACGATTTTTCCAAGACCATCGACCTTAAAGGGTCAGTCAGGTAATTGGGGGAATACCGAGCGAGCCCGAGCCCGAGCCCGGCACACCGATGACAGTCTACACATTGTCAACCATTTGAAATAAATCCTTTATACCGTATACCCACGACTGATCAATCCTCGCATTACGTCTCGTAAAAATTATTATTATTTCTTCTGGAATCACTAGATCAATGCGATTTTTCCTATTAATAACGCGTAGCCCGAATATACAATTTGAAAAAACAAAGCTATCGAATATATTCGAATAATCCTGAGTTAAACTGCTTATTTACCGTTCGATCCGAAAATACGTAATAAAAAATAACTGTTTCTACGTATTATCCGCGATCTAGGCGGGTTGTAAGGATAGTAAGATCGGAATACACGTAATACAATGTTCGTAGTCGGTCAATTCTCAATAACTATTATCGCTCCAATTTTATAATTTCTACATAAAAATCCATCGTTTATTATTGCAAATATAAAAATATTTATAATAATAGCTAATAATAATAGCTAATAATAATAGCTAATAATAGTAAAAAAGGTAAAAGATATTGAAAGAAGCTCTTTATAAGTTTACTTTTTCGCGAAAAAGTCGGGTATTTGTTCTGACGGTCTGACGGTCATGTATCTTAACATTTACAAGTCGACAAGTATTTATATACCGTATACCGTATACGCAAATAAAAAAGACAATTCATAGAAAAGTCCACGTGAACATTATAAAATTCTTTTTAATTTTAACTTTGTATTTTTGTATTGGCCGAGCTCGAGCACATTTTTTTAACGAGCGATTCCCTCTATCTACGGCAATCGTAATCTAATAAAAAATGATAATTGGGCAGCGTACACACGATGTTTGAAAATACCATTATCAATAGCCAATACATATCGAGGAGGTATGCCTTTTATTAAAAACTAATGATAATATGCTCGAATTCGTGTGGAAACGTTGCTCATCGATTCGTTGATAGTGGATATTTACAGTGTCGTGATTATAGTCCTAATCATGCATTAAAAAAAAAATATCTATTGGAATAAGCTGCGGACGAGGAGCGTATGAACGTTAAACGATTATTCGAAATCGCATAATACGGCACAAGAGTAAAAATTTCTACAAAAATAATAAATACGAAGGCGCATGCATCCGTAAGCAATTGTCCCTTACAGTTTATGTAATACTTACGTGGCCCGCGCAAACATATTCTTTGAAAATATATTTTAGCAAATATATATCGCCGCATATATTATATTTATATTTCGGATGTAATTATTTATTTTTTATTTTTAGATTAGGTGCTAAATTTTCTGCCGTCCCTTTGGCAACTATTCAGTACGTCTGTTGTGTGTGGGGAAGTGTCTGATCATTGTCCAATTTCATCAGCAGTAAGATCTCATTATTTCAGCTCAGTTTTCAATATATATTCTTACAATTTTCACGTTTATATTACATAAATCATAGGATTAGCAGCTTTTTTCTTTTTTTTTCTTTTTATCCCGCTCGTTTATATATATATATATAAGAATAGTACATCAGAAATTGAACATTAAGAATTCTGCGCTAAGCATGGATAATAAATAATCTTTTTTTTTTTTTAACATTAATCTTCATTTTATTATTATTGTTATTATTATTATTATTGTTTATTTATTTAAGTACAAATATTGGTGTAGCTATTGCTCTTAAATTAACATTTTAATTAGTTTTATAGTCCATTCGCTCTTTAATATTATGATGAAGATGAAATTTCATTGTACGAATACAGTGCATCATAGTGCATACGTCACTATCTATGATAAGTATAAGCGTATAATTTATTCTTGTTATACATGTCATATGCCAAAGTCATACAATCAATAATTTTATATAATTTAAGTAATTTCTAAGACTTGCCAAGAGTTTCTGTCTGGGACTTAATAATTTACCATACAGATTTTTCATATTATATTATCTGATATATATATATATATATAAGCCTGACTTGTGGGGATTATATTATCATATTAAGCACTCGAAATCAACGAAGAGAAAAAAAATATTATTACAGCTTATAAAAAAACATGCGTACAATATTTATTTATAAAATATAATTATTATACTCATAGGTATTTCTCAATTTTTGTATACTGTAAGTGATTGTGCATGTTCTTGATACGCCAATGTATATTAAACAATTATAACAATGTTTTGGACCGTTTTACTACCCTTATTGTCAAGGCATATGTTTTCGTTGCTACATAAAAAGAATTTGTAATAATACTTGCAAAAAGCAGTCGCAAAGAACTATGGACTTGAAGGGTCGATAATACAATTTCTAAGTTTATTAAAAAACATAAGAGGAAGATTTGGTAAATACTTTCACAATATAGTTTCGAACAAATGATTTTTCACAACAATAATACTTAATTCTACCTAAAAATTGGACATTATTCCTACAATTTATAATTTAAGGGCAATGAAAATTAAATGGACACGATTAAAATAAAATGCCAACACTACTATTTTTTAAACAAACTCACAAACAAGCACGACAAAAGTAGCAATCAATATAAAATTTATTCAAAAATTAAATTCCCTGCTTTCGTTATTAACAATAATACATATTATCATATATATATATATATGTATGTATGTATAACTAGTTGAACGATGGAATGGAATTAAATTTACCGACTAATCAGACTTGTTCCTGATATTAAAAATATTTATTAATAAGAGTACTGTATTATGACAGAGTCGCACAACTAAATAATAATCTAAAAAGCTTATGATCTTCAAACTTGGATTAAAAGCAAAAAAGTGAATTCAAAGAATTTATAAAACTCTACTCGCTTTCACACAATTACAAAAATGCAGATCTTTAGGATTTAGTTGTTTGTACTTTTTTTTCTTTTCTTTTCCTTTTTTTTTTTTTTTTTTTTTTTCTATCGAAACTTTTGAATTCCATAGGACTTTCGAGCCACGTTAACGGTAATATCTGTTTCCACTCGATTATGACTTTTTAATTATTTCTTTAGGTTCACGGAGAATACGCGAACTTCGTGTTGAAATTTAAAAAGGATAGAGAATAATATTAAATATAAATTAAATATTAAATATAAATCGATAACCATTTTACGAGTAAAAATGGAAGCGAATGAAAATATGATTATTATTTGTCTAACGAACGGCTTATACCGTTTTTCTTAATTAGTCAATTTTTAATACTGCGTTTAAAGATTCGAATCTTCCACGTCAACCTTGCTTGTTTCATAGCACATTTTCTTACAGTCGACATTTATACGTTTCCTGAACAAGTGACAATACACCTAAAGATTGCATTCCTATATAGGGTTATATAGTAAGCGAGCGAGAGAGAGAGCGAGAGAGAGAGAGAGAGAGAGAGAGAGAAATAATTATCCTGAGCGACGTAATCCCAAGAGGGGAAGTAATGCAGCAGTCAGAGTCATACCGGACGCCCGTCAAAGTCCACTTTTTGACTCTGTCGCTAGTCTCGGGTTATTTTAGAGTACCGCGAACGTACGTCGTTTCTTGGAGCAGTGATTGATCGCCCTAAGCTCGTTGTGCTTCGACTCTAGGATATTTTTGGCACTCGGCATTGTGCGTTATTATTCTCCACCACCACCACCACCCCTCCACCCTCCCCCCAGACACAGAGACAGAGACAGACCGTAGTGCCGATGTATAGCGACATCGTCTCTGCGTTAAAATTGAAGATACAAGTGAAGTCAAAGATTGCAGCAATAGCAGGTATCGGGGCTGCCAGTATCAGCCTCTATCACCTGCAGCTTTACAGAAATAACTCATAAGGCTTTGCTTTTACTTTATCGATTCCGAATTCCACCTGACATATTAATAGGATTTCTTAAAAATGATGTAAAACCATTGAATGCGGATTTACTTTACATAATCGTTTTACACCGAGTGGATTGTAGTTATAATTAATAATTTTTTGACACGATGGTTCCTTCGATTTCTCTACATTTCGAGTTCAATGTCGATTATTTACCCATACTATTATCACATCATTAATGAATTATTATAATAATGCCAATTATTAATATACAGGTAAATTCTACCTTTTTTTTTTTTTTTTTTTTTTTTAAAGAAAAATCCAACTAAAGATATTTATTGTACAATTAATAGTCAAATTCAAATTTAATATTAAATGTTTCAATTCAATAGGATAATATATATATATATATAATGTCTTATTAATTGAAGAAAATCAATTTACTGACATTCTGCCGAGTAACGCCAAAAAATTATAGGAGTTTTTATAAAGTAAATATGATATAATCAAGAAAGCTAATGAATAAG
Source organism: Ceratosolen fusciceps (assembly GCA_018883505.1). Classification (NCBI taxonomy): domain Eukaryota; kingdom Metazoa; phylum Arthropoda; class Insecta; order Hymenoptera; family Agaonidae; genus Ceratosolen; species Ceratosolen fusciceps. The sequence continues at coordinate 307,401 of RCIC01000054.1, forward strand.
TATAAGATTACGCGAATCCCTAAAAATATACGTAGAGTAATAACAGAGCAGTTTGTTAAGATACATAGTGTACACTGATAAATTGAATGAAAGAAAAGTTATGTAATAAAATAAAATGTAAACCTAAAATAACACTGTTCTATATTATTCGCCGTGTCACACAGTCTAGTGATTTTACATAAGCATTTAATACATTACTTAATCCTCACTCCAAATGTTCAGAAACGCGTCATTTTGTTTCATTATAAAAATAAATATGTAAATAACTTTTAAATGCCTATAACAGACACTGTTTTATTTAAATGAACATCCATTGGTAATTCTTTTAATAATTATAACACGTTATTGTACACGAATGAATGAGGGAACAATACTATTTGACTCAACTAACAATGGATTGCATAATAAATAAATCTATAATTTTACATTTCCTGTAAAGATAAGTGATCTGATATATTTTAAATATGTCGATTACACGTACGCACGCACGCACGCACGCACGCACGCAAATAATTTATAAATCGGAATTAAATACTAAAGTACGCTGTAATATATATTTGAGGCATGTACGCCTAACTTTGACATACCTAATGTAGACTTTGAAATTCACTACATAAAGTGTCAATTGCCATAAAGTATCGAGACAATTATACACACATACAACTAATTGGTCATTTATAATTTTCATTTTATTTAAAATATAAACTACATAAATCGAGAGATGCATTTTTATCATCTTTACTTGTATATTAAAATGTTGCTTAATTTATAAATATTTGTCTTTAAGATAAAAATAGTCATGCTTTAAGGTTTTCTCAAATATCCAACATAATAATTACAATTTAACATTTGCCATACAACAGTTACACATATTATAATGCCGAGTATAAGAATTTAAGAATACAATTAATTACAAGAAAACTCATTTATTCATTTAGAAATAATTTATCATTGTATATGTTATCATTACCATTTCGTACACAGTGTCTTACTACGTGAAAATATAATTAATAAAAACAAATTTTATTCGAAAAAGTATAATATAAAATTTAATATTTTTTCCCAACAAACGACATTTTTAATAAAAAAATATTTTAATTCTATTAATACTTATATCTGTTTAAATTATCAAATTTAATATCAATTTAATTATAAAAAGAGCATAGAAAACTATATTGTTTTAAATAGCCATCTCTTTTTCGTACTAATCTAAGGATATACGATAAAATTTTATTGTATTCAATCTTTAACGTAATATTACGATTAATTAAAATTTTAAATTAGTCATCTTATTGAAAATACAGTACAGTGTTTTGATAATAATATAGCAGAAGAATGCAATTACGATAATAGCAATACATCGAATTATGCAATTTCAGAAACATAATTTTTCTGTATTTTTTTTTTTTTTTTTTTATATGCAATATTAATAAAAATATGTATGTTTGTATGCATGTACTTCAATTATATAATACAATTAAGTTTATAATTAAAACAGATATAGTTTTCGGGAAAATTACTTAAAATTGTTAGGGTAAAACCAATGTAGTACAAATTTTAAATGATACATTGTATTTACATTATAATTACACAATGATTAGAAAATTAATTAATTTTAGTATAAGGAGACTATTTTTAACTGACAAGGTATTTTAAACAAGCCTTTATATTTTATCACAACATTAAAATTAAAAAAATGATTTTAAAAAGTATCCAAAAATTATAAATTTTATTTTAAATCTGTTTTATAATATTTATAATATTTATAATGTGTCATATTAATATGCAATAAAGGGACAATATATATTTTATGTAACTTGATGTATATGTATATCGTATACACTACATCAATATCAATATAGAAGATTTATATAAAAATATTTTATTAGACTAATAAATAAAATTACTTAAAAATTATGTTTTATTTCATATACATATATTTTTTAAATTTAAACATTCATTTTTTAATTTATTATTATTATTCATCAGTACTATAAATATTTTAAATGAATTTCCTTAGTTATTTATTATATTTAAATAAAATTTTTAAATAGATTTACCTCATTATCTGATAATTCTTCATAATCTGAAAATGTTTTCTTGAACACAAAAATACTATCTGATGGATCCAACTGCCTAGCATTACCAAATTGTGTATATCTCATTATACTAATTTTTGGTATTGTTGTTTCAGCCATATTTAAGTTAGAAATCATCCATTTGATGTACTTAATCTACTTGACATTTCACAGTAATATGTTATTAATATATAGATAAATGATATATGTGCATATGTAAACATAAACATAAACATAAATATATATATATATAGTGCGTATTGGTTTTTAGAGTGTGTATATATATATATATATACACACACGCGTTCATGCATACGTACACATTTACGTATATTTAAATTTGTACAGTAACATGCATTTATACATAAAATAATTGTATACATAATAGACATTTGATAGCAAATTATTAGTTAATATATTATTAGTAGACAAGAGGGTGCACTATATTATTATGTATTTAAATAAATTAGATTTTTATTTAACATGCGTGAATGCACTTTAAAGGCCACATGTTATCATTCTAAATTATAGTTTTAGGTTATACGTATTTATTATCAAAAATCTTATAATGTTCCCGATATTTGAACAGGCGTGAAATAAGAAATTTAAAAACATAATTAATGTGTCAATTTACCTTCAAACCGTGCAGCAGCTTCACTTTCATTTACTATACCAATTTCAAATGTTTATGGAATATGCAATTTTATACTCTTAAATTGTAACCGCCATATACACGAATTAATGATATTGACGTTGCGGCCATGCGATTGGTTCTTACGGACAGGCCTGTGATACTGTCGAATTAGAAAAATGCCGGCACGACCTGAACGGAAACTTAAAAAAGGAGCCTTCGACCCTTGAAATTATGCATAATTCGACATATTTATGCTTAAGACTGCTTTCACGAGTAAAAATAATTAAATAAATTGAGAATAAATGTTGTACATGACCATACATGACAATTCAAATTACGTTAAGAAAATATTGTAACGTTTCTCGTTAATTTGATAAAGAATTTTGAATTTCGCTATAATTAAGATTTCATGATAAATTTTTATGTATAAATGTTTATTATTGTTAAGGATTTTTTACATTATTCGAACCTTTGAGCACCAAAAGTATACAGCGGGTGTTTTTTTACCCGACTTCAGTTGATAAATTCGGGAAGTGGAAATAATTTCATTATAAATATATAATTCTTCAAATAATTAAAAAAAAAAAAAACATTTATTTACAAATAATTGGAATTTATAATAATTTTGTTCTATTTAAAATGCTTGCTTTATGTTTTTGTAGGTAAAACTGTATTGGAAGAAGGCTTCAAAGTTATATTTCCTTTAAGATTGTTTTCAAATTTACAGTTCTCTAATGTGATATCGGGTAAGTTTTCTATGATTTCTGTATCTCCAATTTGACGCTTAGTGTTAGTTAGGTCGTCTATTTCTTTGCGAATCCCATATTCTTTACAATTTGAAAATACACAATTATTAGCTAATAATTTAGAATTGATATTAAGCTGAAACAATATGTATGCATGTATTGATTTTTTATATTATAATCTATGTAATGCGATCTTACGGATCGATTAGTAATTAATCATTTATGCAACATGAAGTAACAATACCTCAAGACCCTCAATGCAACCATCAAATGAACAATCAAATAATCTGGCTTCGGCGGAAGTGTGAACAACAATACCTGTTCCTAAGCCAGTAAAGTAAGTATTATTTGCAATTAGTTTTGCACCAGGCAAAATTACAACACCAAGTTTAATTACACTTTGATTGAAGACAATGATGCGACAATTAATTAATTTTACTAATCCTTTTCTTATAAGAATTCCAGCTTGTAAATCTTTTAAATCTAATGTAATGTTTTCCAAAACAACCTAAAAAAATTATTTCGTGTTTATAAAAAAAATTGTTAATTATTTATAATTATGTCATATAAACATTTATAGACTTCTTTGGCAGAAAAATCTAGTAACGATGGTCCACTTTCAGTTTCTTTTGGGAAGATGACCGTTGACTTTACATTATCTATACCTCTCAGAATTCCTCCTTCTTCTAAATTTCCAGCACCTTTTATTTGATGCTCTCCTTTACCAATAATGATAATATCACCTTTATCTGATATATCTAAAGCCTCTTGTAAACAGTTAGAGGTTCTAAAAAATAAATAAAATTATTAGAAAAAATATTATTTAATAAGAGATAAAACTTAAAATAGCACTGAAATAATAAGTCTCATTTTCTAATTAAAAATGCTTTTTTGTAAAATATAAAATAATAATATTTTTAATCAGTTATAATTACTTTATAAATATATTTGCGGGAAGATATTTTTTGGTAGATTCTAAAACCTCAATTGTTTCAGCTAATGATCCACCAAGCCATACAAAATGAGCTTCAATTTGTCGACCTCTACTTTCCCTACGTTTAATTTCAACTTCATTACCATTAAAACTTTGATTCTTGACAAGTACTTCTCTCATTGCTGGATTTTCTAAAACTTCCATTTCAGTTCTAATTTGTTGGAGACGAAAGTGTAATTTCATCAATTGACATGCCTTGCCTTCGTCTAAATCTTTTTGATTCTCATCTTCATCGTCCGAAATTTCTAATTCTAACTTATTAATTTTTGCTTGAATATCACGTCCCTCTCTCATTAAAGCCCTGATTATCTCACACGTTTTTTTGCACATTATTCCTCTTTTCATATCGAAAAACAATCTAAGCCTGGTTTCCAAGTGATTATTAATCCAATCTGAGATTTCATCTTCATCTACGTCCCAAGGCATCCACAGATAACTATAAAAAAATCGTAATTGATCTATGCACTCTGCTGTAGTAATTATATCCAAAACTGAATTTTCTTGCTCTTTTGTTGGATATAATTCTATTAATGGCACTTCATACTGTTCTGGTAAATGAATGTCGTCCTGTACAGCGACAATTTTTACTAATGCACTCAGTTCTTGAAAATCTATATTTTCAACTTCGATAGCAACTATAGTAGGATAATGTATTGAAAATTCTTCGCAAGTTAAACGAGGAATCTTCCAAAGCCCTTGCCATCCCACAGGCTCAAGAACAAGTTCGGTATGATATGCCCATTCTGCATGGATTTGTGATGCAGGTACAATATCTTCACGATTGGATAAAATATTAGAAAATTCTTTAAGCCTTTCTTGAAAGCATTTATCAAACGTAAATATTTCCATGGTGTCGTAAATAATAACTTAAAATAATAAGAGTATATTATAAAAATTTTCTCTAATATTCATCAATAAATAAATTATTCGAGTTGTAATTGGTTATTGGTAATGAATTTTAAGCAAACTAAAATATTTATCAAAAATTATCAATAAAAATTTTGTATCTATAGTTAATACTTCAAGGAAATTAATAAAACAACTGGAAATTACTTGGATATTGCACTTCGTACCTAAGAGCGCCTTATCGCTTTACGATTTAACGTTTTTTAAAGTGTTTACTTTTTGAACATCTAATTAGGATAAAAAAAAAAAAAAAAAAAAAAAAAAAAAGTAACCTACTCTTCATTGACGTAAAATTTCTAGTGAATTTTAACCGACCAACTTCGATAAGCATAAATTCACTGGACGATTATGGCACGCCATTTAAATTGGAATTTAAGATCAAATAAATAAATGCTCCATCCTGAATCTGAAATTCGTGATGACGCTATGCTCATTCCAATTTTATAGTATCTAGAATTAGATATTTATGTCAATGTTACAGAAAAAAAATTGTAGTTTTTTTTTTTCTTCTTTTTTTTTAAGTACTTCTTGTTCATTCCAATTCCAATATAATACTATTTAGATTTTCTTTTAATGATATTATTACAAATTTTGAAGTAATCAACAATTTTCTAATCGTTTGACATAACATTAACAAAGGAAGACGATGAAAATTTATCATTAATCAAGGATTCATATTCTCGCAGCATTTGAACAATAGCGATGCAATAGCGAACAACCGTGTATTGCGGGGAAGGGGGAGGAGGAAAAGATAGAAAGTCGGCTATGGACGTGTCTATGGAATTTTCTTATCAGTCGATGGTAAATAATTATAGCTTGCTTATATTAGTTTAATTTATTCGTAAATCTTTAACCGAAACCTATCTGAAAGGTAATATGAGACTGTCAAATAATTATTACCCAAATAAATTCTAATTGTCTTTTTCTTTTCTTTTCTTTTTTTTTTTTTTTTTTTTTTTTAATTAATGAGAATATGGATTAATTAATTATAGCAGGTTTTTTTTTTGTTTTCTTTAAATGCAAACCGAAATTCGGCTGGCCGTGTATAATAAATGATTACTAGCGATGTTTAATTATTTTGATTATTTTGATTATTTTATTAATAAAATTACGATGACTCAATATCGGATTGCTTCTGTCAAAACTTATGTTTTTCTTGCTTTTAGCAAGAAGCAACTAATTTTCATAATGTACGTATTATTATTATTATTATTATTATAATGTATTAGAAAATTTTATACTTTAAAATAGAATTGAAAATATCTGAGGGATAAATTTTATCATTTTTAATTAATAATATGTAAGGTGGTGGTGGTTTTTTTATTTTTTATTTTCAAATTAGTATTAACGGAACAGCAGTGCCTAATATTATAGCAAGTAAAATATTTGATAGAACAACACCTTGGAATTGACCCTCGTAATGAGATAATGTTTTTTAGAGTAAAAAAAAAAAAAGAAGCAAAGGCCTCGTAAGATGGCGCTGTAATTTAAAATTGAAGGCGCCTTACAGAGATAACGTTTTAGTTCGGGGGTGTATCACGCAGGCGCGAGTTTCTAGCATTCCTTACTGTTCAATTTATTTGTCTCTCTTTCCTCTCCACTCCTCGGGCTCCATCGCCAATTCCACATGTACACGCGTATAAGCGAGCAGTCTTCACATTGCCTTCCTTTATCTAACTAAATCGTCCGGCTCAGCAGTGAAATAAGGATAGATAAAACATACCCATAGCAAAATACATAGTTAGAACGACGTAGTGGGGCGGGGTCGGAGGGACGGAGGGACGGAGATAGAGATAGACAGAGACAGATAGTTGGATCGTGAGAGAGAGAGTGGGAGAGGGAGGGAGCGAGGATGAGCGCGGGTGAAATGCGCAGTCGCTTCGGTCTCTGGACTCGAGTCTGTGAACTTTGGTGTTCGAGTCCCCGAGAGTTAGTGAACAGAGGGTAGAGGGAAGGTTCGTCACTCGGCTCTCCTTCCTCTGATTCATGTGTGCGCTTACGTTTGTTCGGTTAGTCCCTCGCTAAGAGCGAGAGAGAAGTTACCGAGGTTTGGTTAAGTGGTGACACACAACAGAATGGGCGACGGCGGGAGGACCATGGTTCCATCTCCGCACTCGGTTCTGACCGAAACTCCGTTCACTCCGTTTAGCTGTTAATTTTTCGATTCTTCGATCGATTCCGAACCCGGGACGCGAGTGTGCCAGTTCGAAAAAAGGGCGCGAACATAACCTCGCCATATCGAGTGGCGAGCCTTGGGCAAACGTCAAATTTTTAACACTTGTTTTGTTATTGGTACGTGCGATGGTCAGCGATCGTTCTAACATGTAATCATCTTCCATGAGCTGCGAGACGAGGACGAGAGTGCTTTCGTGCCGATATCCAGACCCCGTCAGCTCGTATTGTGGCCTCGTTAATATTGTGAATTTTTCGGTGTTTCTCGGTAAATAGGAGCGCAATATGATGACAACATGAACGAACCGATCGTCGCGGGTGATATCGACGATGACGGTTACAAGCCGAGATTCGTCAGGGTAAGTCTTTCTTTTTTTCTTAATTTTTTTATATATATATATATATATCGTGCTTATTTGTCCTCGATAAAAAAAAAAAAACATTGTTTTTTGCACAAATACCACTTTCGCTCTTTATTATTTTCTATCTAAAATCTAGTGATACACTGGCTGTTGATAAATAATTTATAAATAGCACAGAGATTATATAATGGCAAAAAAGCGTAGTTAACGATAAGTTGACGTAAAATAATAAATCTGGAAGAACATTAATGTAAACGTAAGACTTGAGTTCAAAATAAAAATATTTTATGCCCATAAATAAACATCATATATATATATATATATATGTGTGTGCGTCTATGATTATTATCTAAACCGATTGGAGCTAATCGATTTCTATCTCCTAAACGCCTGATTTTTGACTCGCATAATTATTAAATTGCATGGCACACAGATAGAGTTGTGAAAGCTTTAAAAAAAATGTTCAAATTTTCAATTAAATAGACACAGGACTCACCTTTACGTTGAATATATCTGAAGTAAAAAATAAATTTTTATATACTTTATGGATTAGTTGTTGTTAATTAAAAGTATGAGGTTTCCGCGAATGAACAACACTATCTTTACAATCGAATTATTGATAAATTACTTATCGTACTTTTACATAAAAGCATAATATTATCCCTTCCATATTTTAACCATATTCTAACAATATTTTATGCGCTACTTTCAAAAGCATACGTACGGATAATACACACTTTTAAATGAAAATTAATAAGTGTCCTTACATACATGTATTCATTTGCTTACTCGATCATTAACTGCGGATTATTCACGATATTATGCACACGTTCAGCCCCATTCATTAATTATTGTTAATCGTTACTAAATAACTCGCCTATTTTCTTATGAAACAAAATAATGTTTGATAATTCGCTTTCCATAGAACTCGGTGACATATTCGCATATTGAACGAAAAAATTATATATGGGATTGAAAACGATCCTTACTGATAAATTTGTCAGATGATTACTCGCATGCTATACATTATCGCGTACATATTTTATTATTCCCAAGTATTTGTTTTGCAATTGTTTTTGGAATAAATATATTAAAATTCAATGATAAATTAATTTAATTACGTGAGACTTTATCGATTAAAAATCTATACACGACATCGTGCTGTTAATATCATGAATAATAGGCAATATTAATTATTGATCAAGCGTTTTTAAATTATCCGAAAATAATGGAGCCGTGTAATTATACGAAATATCATTATTGTTCTATAAATTATTATCAGTATTTATTATCAGTATTTATTATCGTACAATGATTGTTATCTATCCGTAAAATACATATTCGTTTGTTCTAGCCATTCTATCCTTTGTTCTAATATTAGTTATTTATTTTCATTTAAATGGCAGATACTGAATATTTGCATATAAACATCATAATAAATATATTATGATACACAGTGGAAAGCTATAGCTCGAGAGATTAAAATTCAAATATTTTATCGTCATTACAAAATATTAACTAACTGACAAGAACGTCATCGTAAAGCAAACCTTACGATATTTTGAAACTCCATCGTTCTTATTACTTACTCATTTACAAAAGTTACCTCAAAATACTTCGAACAATACATGCGAATTAGGAATATAATACTTGCCGTTAAGGCAAAAATTTTTCGATAATATTTTTCAGCCCTATATTGTATCAGATATTATTAATAAATGCATTGTACTTCATTACTGCTGGCGAGTCACTCGAATCGTTTACAAATATTCAACAATCTTCTGTATTCTTATCAACAGTTTACGCGTACGCAATTCGTAACACATCCTTTTATCAATTATAACTAATGATTTTAAAATAAATAATTAAAGTTTATATTTAAAATTCAAATATGTAGGAAGTTTTGATCCCATGATTTGATCTATATATATATATATATATATATATATGAAAATTAGATGAGTTTGATTCATTTTTTTTCCTCATATAAAGCTTGATTTATATTGATTTATATCTATCCAATAAATCTTTGTGTTCCATTTAATCTTTCTAAAAATAGAAATTCTTATTCTTAACGGGACGTTTTATTAAAAATGCATTGGTTTATAGAAAACATTTAATAAAAATAAAGAACATTTTAGAATTAATTATTTTCTCGAAATATATACCCAAGTTTTACATTCTAACGATAATTAAGAAGTTAATTAACTCTTTTTTAATTATTTTCCATTTTATTAACAAACTAATTTAAATAAAATAATTTAATCGTTTTTCTTATTATGCAATTAATAATATTTTCGAAATATTTAAATATATTTAAATATACAGTCTACTAATAATAATTTACAAGATAATTAACTGTTATTCACTTCTCATGTAGAGTTCAGATAAAGTCAGTATAGGCAGACATTAATTACACTTTAATTTTTTTTTTTTTTTTTTTATCAACGTTAGTTTTGAAAATAATGGACATTTAAAAAACACGTATTAAAATCATTTATGTTCAAAATATGTTTATCGTACTGTCGCTTGATAATGATATCATCAAATTGTTATAATTATACTTAAACTATTAAAAAATCTGTATTGATTTTTGCAAATGCATTTATGAATTAAAGTCGATATTACTGAACATTTCTTTTGTAACTAGTGAAGATTACTTCTTTATTTAAAAACTCGATTTTTTTATGCTGCTAAAAATAATAAATATAATAATGCTAATTCTAAAATATCATTATATTATTATTATTGTTATTATTACTTACTTACTTACTTACTTACTTATAATTTAATACTGATTTGTTTTAAAAAATCTTTAAAAAGAAATTAAAACAATATGTAACAAAAATATTTTTGTATTGAAATAAGAAAATAATCTTCTTTTTTGTAAAATTACTAAAGCTTTTATTTCACTAATTAAATTTAATAAAACTTCATAATTTATCAAGTAAATTTTCTTTTTAAGAGCCATTCATTTTCTTCAGCATTCTAATTCAAATGTTTATTTACTATCAAATAATATTTAAGTTTTATCGATAATTGTAAAAGTTGTTGTTTGAAAACATTCATATTATAGAGAATAATGATTTGTTACTCTTTCATATTTTCAAACAAGTGACATTATTTAGTCCTTTATGCAATGCTTATATAGAATTTTTTTTTTTTTTTTCTATAGAAGTTTTCATAATCGTGTCTTTTATGTTAATTAGTAGTGACTATTTAATCTACGAATTAATAATAATGTTTATAAGCTTCGTTCGTTATAAGACTTTTAATTCATAAAAAATTTTTTTCGTATGTTTTTACGTAATTAAAATGAAAAAGCTTACAATTAGCATGTCAATTGTGAACAGATTTTGTCACATGTTCTTTATATATTAAAAAAATTTACTAGTTTTCGAAAATTAAAATGAACTCGGAAGACAATAAAAATATTTATTTTGAATTTATGTTATTGAAAATTTATTTTATAATAAATTTACAGTAATAAATAAGCATAAACAACTTTCGAAGGTTGAAAAAAAAAAAAAAAAGAAAAAAAAGGTTTAAGTATATCCCGATGCATACTAATTTCCAATTGATAATGATACTTTGGCACTCCCATATTTATCAAAAAATTCGAATTTTTTTTTTTTATCGTACTCAGAATCGAAGTGACAAACAGGTGAAAATGTAATATATTCAAATTCAGAAATTTTAATTTCATTCCGATGTTTCACGAAATGAGCGGCAGCAGTAACAGCAGCAGCAGCAGTAACAGCAGCATCACCGCCAGCAGGTATCGTTGACGGAGAGTGTCGTGAATTATTATAGTTATAGTCTTGTGAAAGCCAGGGCAGTGTGCTTTTACGAGTTTTTCGAAAGGCTGCGACTATGTAAAAGGCTCATTGACGTACGTCCTTGATAAAAATCGTGAACACGAAAGAATTTTGTTGTTATTCTGAATGTTCAATGACATCGTGGCTCGTAATTACTTAAGTCGAAGCATTACAGCGGTATTTCCAGCATATTTGTTGACGAGCGAAGGCTTCACCGAGCTATCCTAATCTTTAGCTAATAAGTAATATAAAACGAAACACGCAAGCCCCTTTGATATTTTTCAAGACTTTCATAATAACCCGAATTTATTTCTTATCAATTTAATCTGGCCAATAAAAATTAGTGATTTTCAAATAAGCTTTATGCAATCTCTATTTTTTTTATTTATTTATTTATTTATTTTTTTTTTCAATAAGTTTTCTACGTAATATTTACTTATTTATTAAGTATTAAGTTCATTATAAGAAATATTAATTACTCAATCATTCAATTATCATTGAATTTTGTCATTTTCATTCGTGCGCAAAAGGAGTCAAGGATTTCGTGGTATTCACTTTTAATCGTATGAATCGCATGCTTCTTCAATGTCAGAAATCAATGTCAATAATTTATGAATATTAATGCGACTGGCTGTAATACCATTGCCCAATCGAGCCCAAAATGCTCAAAATGTACCTTTAAGATAAAAAAGGCAACGTCGATGAATAACCAAAAACAATGACAATAACAGCAGCAGCAGCAACAACAACAGCAGCAACAGCAGCAACAGCAGCAACAACGACGACGACGACGACGATAATAATGGTAAAAGGGGTTATTGGGGGAGAAGAAACCTCGGCACACGGCAATGTTGCTAAGGAGTCATGTCTGTCGGATGCGTCAGAGGGGCTCGGCCCCCGATCTCGGCGATCAGGAAGGACTACGGCGGAATGGTCGGTTGCTCCTAGACCCTTTACCTCCCGGAAAATCCGCTATTCCAAAGGCGTATTTTCCAACGGGAAAAGTTAAGTTAAGGACAGAGCCTCGACTCACGGACATTACAGAATCTAGGAATTTCGTTTAGTTTTTTTTTTTTTTTTTACCTTCTTTTAGTCAAGATCGCGACCGCAACCTGACGGGAAATTATTTTCCATTTTAATGAAAATCATTTTATCAACTGTTTGACAAACTTACTCGCACGGGCAATGGAAATTAGGCGGCGGGATAATACTCGGTTAGCGACACGGTTACGATAATATTAAATTTTAAGGTAACGAATCTGAAAAGTTAAATTGTCTTTTGTTTATAGGCGAAATTGTGTGCCGAGAATACATTTAATGTGCTTCTTAATACGCACCTGTACATGCATGTCGGATTTGTTTTATGCGCGTATTTACATGCGTACACGCAAGTCAGAAATTTAGTGCGAACGTCGACGACAAATAGAGAATAAAGGACAATGCATAGAGTTACGATCTACAATAGACTTTTACACGAATGTAATTCCTTATCCGTTCGTAGTTTTTTTTTTGTCACGTCTTCTTTTTAAAGATATTTAACTCTTTATAATTAATCTATTCGAATAAATTGAAATATTAAAACTTGTAATAAAGCATTTATATAAATTAAAATCAGTAAAAAAAAAAAAAAAATTCGTTTGAAAATCAGATGTTGTACTAAAAGTACGTATAAAAAAATTATACGGCAAAAGCAAATCAATTTTTTGGATTTTATTTTGTCAAGTATCTTAATTTTCTTTAATGAGCTTGTATTATTACTTAAAACTGAAGAATGAATTCAAGTAGGCTTCCATAGAGAAAACTAAGAAGAATTTCCTCGGTCAAAAATTTTTCTCACACTCTCTTGCCGTCCCACTCGTGTTTATCTCACTATCTCACAAATACGCACACAACAATTAAATCCTTTGTCTATTTTCTCAAGGCATTATAAATGTTACACGCGAGGAAAGTAAATAATTGTTTTTGTTTTTCCCACATTGCGAATACCCTGAATCGCAAGAAATCACATTTGCCCGTATCACAATTATAAATCAATTCTCCTTGTGCTTTTTTCTTTTTTTTTTCTCTCTCTCTCTCTTTTTTCTCTTTTTCTTTCTTTCTTTCTTTCTTTCATTAATAATAATACGGTCTCATTAATGGTTATTTATAATTTTAAATTCGTTCGAATCGGAACGTAGGAGCTACGGCCAAGCAAGGCTTCGGTTCGATTGCAGAAAGCTGCTGACATTTTACTTTATTCTCCATGTCCAAAGCTTTTAAAAAAAAAACTATTCCGCATCTCGCTAAAAGATTCATAATCTTTTTGTGCTTGACTTGATTATTATTGTATTCACAATTTTTATGATATCGGGTGGTAGCCGTTAATCAATAAATAATTGATAAAGGCTAACGCGTGCTTGTGTTCAATTAGTTTGGTTATCCATTGGGGTTATTGGGGTTATTGGGGTTATTATCTGCCGCACAACGTACGTGAAACTGGTCGCTCTTTAACGTATCGATGTGATGCGAAACAGGTGTCCATCGGTAACACGAGATAGACTCGTTCAACTGACTTCCGGCTGATGCGTCACACCTTAATAAGCCGTACTACTGCTGCTTCTATGACGTTACTCCCCTACACCTGAAGAATATTTTCGTTTTAAGAAAATGAAAGAAAACCTCCCCTGTCCCACTTCATCTATTAAATTTATACTTTTATTATTTCGATTAATTTAAGGAACAAATAATACATATTTATCTTCATATTTGTAATAAATAGGTACTTCAATACATATATATATATATATATATATATGCATGTACGTATCTATTGAGTACCTGGGCCATAATAATGTGGAAATTGCGGAAAGAGAGATAGATATTGGATAAAATAAAAAGTAACAAATAAGAAAATTATAAAGTTTCATTATACATTAACGTATATTGAAGATGAACAATGAATAACTTACGTGTTTGAAAGAAACGATTATGTCGTTATTCGTGGTATTATATATATATATATATATATAATTTATAGTTTAGATGGATTTATTTAAATTGACTGTAGAAGCGCATTAGCAAGACAAGACGCCTCGTCGTCATCCTTTGTACAAGTTACGCATGCGTAAAGGGACTCGTGCGGCTCCCAGTCAGAAGAGTCTTTAATGCTTGGTTTAACACCAGGTTCAAGGGACGGACCTGTTCTTGTCAGATATAGACTGACAAGTACTTCGTCCCTGCTATTATTACTTCTTTTGTTTCTTGAGTTACCACCATCGTGACCGTGAGAAGGAAAGTCCGTACAGGACGATAAAACTTTTCCAACTTCCGCAAATAATATTACTCAACATTATTTCATTATCTTCTTTTACAATTCTGATTTAGTCCTGAAATTTTTGTCGAGCAGTTCTTTAAAAGCTTTGCATTTCAATTCATGCTACGCTTACTTCTTTCAACAAGTCTTTTAAATAGTCTTTACTATCTATTAATTAGTTTATTAATACATATATATATATACATATATATGTATGCGTTAATATCTTGACTTTTATATTCTGATATTTTTATTAAAGTGTCATGAAATTTAATACTTTCACAAGACTTTAAATAATTATACGATTTTTTTATCGCTTCAGAAATTAAGAAATAAAATTAATATATATATTTGATAATACATAATAATATCATGTTTATTTTTAAAGAATTTCTTTTTTTTTTTTTTTTTTGAGGAGGTAAAATTAATGATTAAATAAGTATATTAAACTCTGTTCGCTTTTATTTGCCTTAACATAAGCATCAAATCAAATCAAATGCACCAAATTCTTAGTTTTAATAGCATATATATATATATATATATTTACCGCGAGCTTGTATGAGAAATAATAATAATTTCAGAAAGCCGTAGGAATAAAGAAAAATCATGTGAATGCCGTACAATTAATTATACCGTTTAAAAATTTATATTTTAAAAGGAGAAAATAATTCCAACGTATGTATATGCTGCGTATATTTGTAAATTATCTTAGCTATTGCTTGCCGTGCACAGCACTAGCACTCTGAAAGGAAGCAAAAAATATATATTTTCTCTCATTTTGCTTGGGACTTCAATGTTGCCCGTAATCGCTCACCATCGCTCTTGATTACGGGAGATCGTAGTACATTTTGCTAAATTAGCATGAATGGGTAGTACGACGATGACCAGAGGTTCGGTCGATTCGGAAGACTTAGCCATCCTCTTTGGTACTTTTACCTTTAGATCAGACTTTTGCATAAATTTAATGCAAAGAACTTGTAATGACTGCTACAAATTATGTTTTTTTTTCTTCTTCTTCTTCTTCTTCTTCTTCTTATTCAAGCCTCCGTCAATAGTGATAGCCAAAGTAAAAAAAAAAAAAAAAAATACAAAATAAGAAATACAATACTCGAATCTTAAGATTTTGTTTCTTCTCCGTCCGTACTCTCTTTACTACCTGTCTGTCCCTTTCTCTCCCTCCCTCCCCCCCCTCACTTGATAAATCAACGAGAGATCAATACTTTTTTGGTTACAATCCTTAGATTATGGAGTCAACATAGCATTGTCCCGAACAAGGCACGTTCTTCAACATTCATTTGTCAAGTATAAATAAAACGAATCAATAAACGTTTCGAATATTAAGATAAAAAGGATAAAGAAAGAAAAAAAGGAAAAAAAGTGCTTAAATTATATTGCGAGCGAGATGTATAGGAATGTAGGTAGACGAGGTTCATCTTATGCTGATATGCGTGAGATGAGATTAAATAGCAGTCGAAGTGATTTTTCGAAAGTCCGCCGCTACTCTGTGGAATGTGATCACACCGGCTCGTATAGTTGCCGTAGTTGCCGTACACGGATCTCTCTCTCTCTATGCGAGGAGTGGCGACAATGGTACATATCCCCTTTCGCTTCTCTATAAACACACTTAGCCCAATGTCGACATCGTATACGCGCACGAGCATTAGCGAGCGAACGGCACTCGAAAATCCCCGCGTTTCCATGGATTATTATTTTTATTTCCGCGACTGTTTGTTTTCCGCGACTCTTTTCTGCCCAAAGCGCGTAAATAAGGAAGTACGACGAACCATTTAATCGCAAGATTTTCCTTTCGCATTACATTAATATGTGTAAATCATTTGAGCTTTCCGACTTGGGTTTTGCTGTCTACGTCGAGAACTGGTTAATAAACATCGGTCCCTTCGGTTTCTCAACTCAACTCTTTCCAAATAAAACCGATAATATATTCGGGTTTAAGAAATTTACTATTTAAGAAATTTTTTCCCAATGAAATCTTATCGTCCCATACTTCAAAGAATCATAACGATAACTTAAAATACTTAAATCGTAGACAGACATTTTTGAAGATTAGAATTTAACGTGAATACTTCCATATATATATATTGGTTTTCAGGTTTACTAGTATTTTAGAAACAATTGAAAATACATATATAATAACAATATATTGTCCAAAATATAATTTTAATCAGAATTAATAAATATGAAACACTATTTATATAAATTCGAATATAATGAGAATTATGAAACGTAAATATTATTATTTAAAATTTGATCAAGCACGTTTTAAAAATTCTTATATTTTATGATTTGCTTTTATTTTTGTTTTAATTATATAAATTATAAGGTAATTTATTTTATATAATATACGAATTGCAGTTGATTCCAAATAAATTTATATTATTTTATATGAGAGTACTGTTAGAAAAAAATAATCCGAACGAAATATAAAAATTAGAACACAATCATCATTGTCCTCACCCTTTTTTTATATATATATATATATATATTATTCAAATATAGTAAAATATTTCTTTTAATTTTAAATAAAATATTTTATTCTTTATAAGAACGATCGCATTATAAGCTGAAGACAGAAAAACGTTATATTACGTAAATAGATAAAGATGAATATAAAAAAGCTTCAATACAGTCATATTTTTAAAATAATTCAAATTCATTAAAATTATATTTTATCATTAGTTTATTAATTTAAAAAAATACTTTTCATAAATGCATTTACGATTATTTTTTGAAGCAATTATAAAAGCCCAATGTTATCTTACGCATGCATTGTACTTTGAAAAACTATACTCCCAATTATTTTAATAAAATGAATATTATATTATGTTGATGAAATAGAAAGCAAAAATCATTAGCAAAAATATATACATAAAAATTTATGTAGGAATGACGATGAAAATAAAATCCGTTATTCGCCGAGTTTAATTTGTTTTCGGAGTTATTTTATAAAAACATCTACAGTTAGAGAATCTGGAAAATAATCTTTAACTCTCAATGATAATATTCTGTTTTAAATAATAATAATAAAAAAAATAATTTATACCGTATATATATATATATAAATATATGTATATATGTACCCAAATAAATAGATACTATTACCTCTTCTTTTTTTTTCCCCAAAATAGATGAATAAAAAATTGAATCAATTATCCTTTTATTCGGGGAAGGTGTAAAATAAAAAATAATAATAATATATATAATTAATATATAAGTTTTAAACAGCGCAAGAGTACGGATGGTCCGAGTGCAGAGCACTAGTGATGCCATGGCGTTCGAAACTTAAATTTTTAAGCCCTGCACACAATGCACGGGCATTTGTTTGGATAATTTTTCTCATCGACGCGGACAAAAGTCACGCGGGTGAGCGCACCTGCTCAGCTAAAGAACATAAAAAAGAGCGGCGGTCGCAAGCGTAGAAAGAGTAAAGAGAGGAGTCGACCGGTAGCTCGTATTCGAGCGGAGAGCGAAGAGTAAAATAGAGCAGTGTCGGAGGACATGCCCATCTCCTCTCTCTCTCTCTCTCTCTCCCCCCCCCATACCACTCTCGGGCCGTAGTCACTCACATCCTCCTCATCGGCACAAAGTCTCGGTTGAGGTAATATCCACCACGTAAGCTTTCTCGCATACGGTTCTCGCTTCTTGCCATTGCCCTGATGCTGCTCCCTTCCCTTCCCTTCCCTTCCCTTACCTTCCCTTCCTTTCCCGTCGCTTCCCTTCCCTTTCCCCGCTCCATCCGCTAGTGGAAGTCGCTCGCCGTACATACGTTTCTTCTTTTTCGTCCTCGCTTCCTTGGCTCTTGACGACCGCACTCTCGAACTCGACGTAGTCGGACTCGACTCTCTGGACGAGCTCCACTTTTCAATCCTTCCGCGAGTGTACAAGTGTACCCGTGCCGCGTTATAATCTCCGTATTTTCACGACAATCGGCAATTCGCTTCTTTATCGATGCTGCATATTTACCACGTACTCGATAATGGTTGCATTATCGCTAGCTCGTTCCCACTTTAAAACGGCAAACGCCAAAAGCATTTTAAGAATTGAGCCCAATACAAGCAACTGGCTTGTATGTACGTGTTTCCGGGAAATTGCCGGATATTAGCGTGGGAGCATGTAGTGGGAATATACGTTACTTTGTCGGAATCATTGTTATGAAATTTATTACACGTGACATAACTTTGGCGAACGTTATATAATAAATCGTGCTTTGGGCCATATTAAGCATATGGTAATATTACTACTACTTAACTGGTTGTATAAAGAGCGCGACGGAAACATCTGTACTGCTCTCGTCATTGTATAATCAATGAAATTCGTGCAATTTTTATTCGTTCAGCGTATTAATGCGCTGGTTTTTTTTTTTTTAATTCAGAAGAGTATCGGAATTCGAATTACAGAACAGAAGAATATATCTTATATAGAAGCCTTTCCAGTACAGTAATAAAGTAGGGCATAATTTTTAGATGAAATCTAATGCAGCCATCATTGAAAATATTTGAAAATACTTCTTCGTCTTAATGTATGAAGTTCCCCGTGCACCCTAGGAATCATAAATATATTAAGAAAATATATTAAGAAAGGACAATCGTGTTATTATAATTTATTCCACGAAATGAGCTTTTAATACAATTCTTAAATGTGCAATGTGACGACCTATTGGAACAAGATTTACAAACTGACTGAGAATGATTAAATTACAGAAATTCATTTATTTTAATAAGTTAAGCTTTTTTATGTAAAAAAAAAAAAAAAATAAATAAATAAATAAATAAATAAAGAGGAAGTTTCTTTTTATTTGCTGGCTTCTGGCTTCTCTTGAAACGGGATTAAAAATGTCGAAGTAACTATTTGCTGAAGCCAAAAATATACTTTCGTTAAAGTGATGTATGAACAAATTTGAAAAAAAAAAAAAAAAAAAACAACAACGACAACAACAACAACAACAACAACATATAATCGTGAAGTATTTATCAACAAAATGTACGATCGTTAATTATTTATTATTATAATTACGATCGATTTGCAGAAAAGTACGATTAATTATTCTTTAGAATCAAGTTGTATGGAAGCCTCGTAGTGTTTGTTATATTTCAAGAACACGAACTCTAGCCTAATACAATTTTATTTAAAAAAAATAAAGCATGCTGATTCTTCCCGACATAAGGCTGCAGGTACACGTAATATATTATCTTATTGAAGTGAATTTATTTACCGATAAATAATTATACCTCAATATTTTTTACCTATATATTATATACAATTTATAACGCACATAGTGCATTATAGATAATATGTAGATAAGAAAAGGATGAGGAAACGTAATGACTGGTTACGCGAACTCGTGTTTTTTTTTTTTTTTTTTTTTTTTTTTCCCTAAATATAGTTTAGAACGTTGAGAATTCCATTTAATTTCCAGTGAATTTATACGAAAATATCTTCAAACCGCAATGAAGGAAATTCGTACGTTTCATTAGAGCATTAGTTACATCGATTGAAGCTTTTACAATCCTTATTATAAACCGGGAGACTCGTTTTACGTGTAACGACATAAGGACATAACTAGATAAAAAATTGAAAAATCCTTAAAGGCTATGCAGACGTTGTGTATATATGAATAACATTTTTTACGCGCGTCTCTGAATCCTTCAACGTCCTCGGAAATGTTCTTTGTTCATCCACAGCAGACTATTGTAGTAGCCCTGATTACCTCAGATTAGTTTGATTTGTCGTAGTAATTAGGTAATCATGCATTGCCGGACGTAAGTGTGTCTGTCTGTACGACTGGCGGAAGCGGCAGAAAAATCCGTAATTCATCATCCTCCATTCCATGAAAAAATAAATTGGTATTTGACGACTGCTGTGCAATGCCGCTTAATAATCGTTTAATTTATCCTTTCGACTTTTGAGTTTTAATTATTTTTTTCCGTATACGCGAAAACCGTTGATTAATAATAAGTCGACGTTGCGTTGCGTAAAAAAAAAATAACACAAAATAACATGAAAAATCTCACCTCTATAAACTTAAATATATTCCTTTTGTTATAAAACGTAATAATAAAGTTGTTATCCTACAAGAGTTTTTTACTTCATTTTTTATCATCTATTTTTTAACTTTATGGGAAAATTAAATATTAAAACTTAAAGGAATTAAATAAAATGTTGTTGATCTGAAATAAAATTTTGAATTTAAATTTACGTAAATGCTCTATACTATTACAACTATTGTTAGAAGAAGAAAAAGATATCTGCAGGAGCACGTGGTTTCCAACACGACCAGGTGCCTTGCACTCGTCGACTTATCCGAGTTGTGCATCTATTTGTTTTTATATATATATCACTATCTATATATCTATCATTTTAAATAAGTGACTTTATTTTTTTTTTTTTTTTTTACAATACTTAAGTTATAATAATTATATGGAGTACGCGTGACAATTGCCCCATTGTAAAGTATGGAAGAGCAAGACTAGTAGTAGTCTTGTCTAATAGTTGTCTAATAAACGACTTTTTTGTCCCTAAGTAGGGATAGCCTTTTAACGGCAGTTAAAAATTTATGGGCCCCGGGATATTGGATGAAAAGAAATCACGGGCTCGCGTCCGTCTTGGCTTTTGCACGAAAACACGTGAATTCTCAGGCGTCGATGCGCCCATGCAAACATTCCAAACACATTCCTTTTAAAAGGCCGTCGCTTACAACAATTTATAGTTGAATTATATTGCGGCGTTGCTGCGTTGCAGTTAAGGCTAGGTCTTAACAAAATCTTTGTGATTGATTTCAATCATCATTTACACTAATTCATCTCTTATAAAAAAAATCTTATACGGTTCTTTTACTCTTTTAGCTTCGATGCGATGCAACCAGAGTTATAATTATCGTAAATTAATCAAAACATTAAAAATTGAGTGCATTATATGGTATGCACTTATACCATATTTATACATAAACGAAAGTTTATAAAATCTAATTTGGCGAATAATGTTTTAATATTTTAATAAAGTTAATTATATGCGGGGTCAAAATTTAGATTCAAAGTATTCCATTGAACTTGAAACTCCATAAAGATTGTAAATATTTTGAATTACTAATGATGGAATGTACTTAAGAATCTTCTTAAGAATACAATGAATTATTTTTGGCAATAAAATAATTAAAACGCCTGCAAAGCCAGTAATTTAAGTATAATTAGCGAATTTGAGATAATAGTTATAGAGAGAGAGGGAGAGAGAGAGAGAGAGATTATAATCTGAAAGGGGAGAAGATTTAGAACAATACGGAAAAAGAAAGTATTCTGTTATAATTTCAAAAGCTACTCAATGTCATAAATTTTGTTTTTCTACAATCTGTCGATAACCTCATGCTCTGTCTTTATGGGTAAATTGTTTTTGATATGGTCCTTAAAATAATGATTAATTAATTGTCCTTTTAATCGTGCTGATGCTCTCACAAGGACTTACTTCAATTCAATTTTAATTTATATGCGTATGTTTTTTTTTTTTTTTTTTATATACAACCATTTCGATTCATAATACATTTTTCCTTATAAAATATATTTGGAATTTAAACTGGATTTAACAAGAAGAAGCAGAAAAAAAAAGTTAATCTCTTATTATTTACATTTTCTGTTTCAGGTATGGAAACCATTATTTTTATTTAAAAACCACCAGTAGTACGTAAGTAATAATAACAATGATAAAAAAAAAAAAAAAAAAAAAAATCTTTTCACAATCTTTCTTTAGGTTTTGAAGAATATAGAATGATATTATTCAAATAAAATATTATTCGTTTTTGTAACCGATTCTGAACCATTAATAAGTTCATTAAAAATTAAAAAAAAAAATCTTCCTATAATATAATTAAATAAATTTTCTTAGACAATAAACTTACGACTTATAATGAATCATCGAAAATTATATCTACTTCATTAACGGGTACCAGAGTATATTTTTTAATAATTAAAGCGATAATAATTGCATGCGGCGTTCCGTTCTTATTAACAAATCGTTTTACCTAAATATAACTCTGTCTGGTACACGTACATGCTGTTTGTTGTTTATTGTTGTTTATTGTTGTTTATACCGAAAAACCCGATCGTCATTGAAATGAGAATCCGCGGTGAAGTCCACGAAAAAATGCTATTCCGTCAAAGCCGTCCAGATTTAAATATCCCGTATAAATGACGATGGCGTTTGGTTATTGCACTGATAGCAGCGTTGCTCATTCTCCAAAGTAAGTCGCCTTACTTAGGACGCAGAACCGAGGTCGCGGCCTCTTACACCTACCTACGTGATCGCGTGGCTGCTTCTGTAATAGCGGCTACGAGCTTCAAGGTTATTTCTTTTCTACTTTTATCGCATTGACGCGCCGAACAAATATATCATATTTGTAGCCGACGTCGTTTTATCGACCTTATCGCCGCCCATTTGTATAAAATCGTCTCTAAATTTGTATAAATCCACTGGTATTATTTGGAGGACCTAGCAATCCTTAATCATATTTATGGCTGTACGGACATCCCTACGGAATCCTAGTGAAACAACGGACTTTAACTTTGTAAGCTAAACGAAATCCTCAATTTAACCGTAATTTATATTAATTTATTTCAATGGTGGCATTATTATTATTATTATTATTATTATTATTGCTTTTTTTTTTCATTGTTATCGGTGCTATTATTGCAGCGCCTGCTCACTACTTCGCTTACTACTGTAACACTGTACAGTCCTTATTGCACGTTTAACTAGTTAAATGCGACAACGGAAACTTGTGTACTCTTTACGGTTAAATATATATTTTTAATGCGTAATTAATTGTAATTCACTATAATTATAAAATATTAATTATAAAATATTAAAAATAACTATTCGTGTTTGGCGTCAGGTGTAAAGAGTTCCCAAAAGATATTCTATTATTAACTATTATTAACTATTATTATTGCAGATTACTATTACAGAATATTTTGCTGCTTATCGTGTCACGTCGATCGATTATCCATTTAATAATTCAGCAATTACGTAACGCGGCTAAATAAAAGAAAATTATAAATAATTTTCTCTACTTGATTTTTAGCCGATGAGCTGATTTCATAAAGCAGCCATAGCCAGAAAATCATTATGACAGCGAATTCAAATAAATGGAACGCCAGCTATCGACTCCCTCCGTCATTCGATGGTCATTCGTCATATACTCTATTGCTCGAAACTACTGTGTACACCGTGCGATCCCTTATTACAATCACTTATTAGAAGAAACGACTTCGTTATCGTTATCCATAACCTACAGTCGCACCTACTTTGCGATGAAAAATCTTTAAAACATATACATTTCACTTTTTGGTAAATTCGATAAATAGCTTTACTTTGTATTGAGTGTAGCAGAATGCGTATACGAAGCCCAAATTAAAATTCTATTAGAACTAACGCAACAAATAAGGATTAGAAAATTTTTATTAAAAAAAAAAAAAAAGAAAAAAAAGAAAAACAAAAAAAGAATATATTAGTAAGTGAAAACGTAAAGGGTAAGTAAATTGCACGAGCGCGATAACGAGTCGTTGGATTAATGCACAAATTATCTGGAGGAGAGGGAGTATTATTATGTCTCGACCCGGCGGAGCTGGTATGCGAGCATCGTTGATAAAAAAAATCTGCAGAGCCAATCGATGATGGCCTACAACACTTCACTGGCGCGGCATGCATACAACAGGGGTGGGGGGGTGGGGGGGGGCTTTTCCGTATCCGGGACGACTACTTTGTCCATTGGCCATTGTTTTCTGCATTGTCTTATCGGGCTCGATCATCTAATACTTGTATTATTTAAGCATAATACAGAACTCCTTTCCTTACCGATGCTACAATATAGCGACATAATATAGCGGAAGTACTTTCCGTCATTTATTGTTAAATATAGAACTTTGATTTCTTAATGTATGTATAGAACGAAGAAAGAAGAAGAAGAAGTAGAAGAAGAAGTAGAAGAAGAAAAAAAAAAGTTTATACATATAACTGAATGGATTTGTGGAAGCAAGTCGCTGTAAATTTTAATGTCCGACTATGCCGAATATATTGAATTTACCCCTTGAATTTTTCTTAATACCTCTTAGTACTCTTCATAAGACTTGGGTAATTTATAAAAAAAATAAAAAAAAAAGAAAGAAAGAAAGAAACGAATCAAGTATCGAAACGTTATAAACGTTTTAAAGTTATTAATATGTAATTGTAAGCTCTTAAATTGTAAAAGTAATTAGAAAGAACGCGCGGATAGATTTTTATGGGAGGGAGGGAGGGAGCTTTTGTCGAATCGCTCGAGGAGCTCGAGTTATCGACGGATGAAAAGAAAAGTGTTGGCTCAGATGGATATAACGATAGTGAAAAGTCGTCCTCGAGCGAAAGACCGGTATATACCGGCAATTAATTTCTTCCTGGATGATTCGGCCGTTCTTTGTCTTCCCCTCGCTTCGCTGAGCATTCGTCGCTCCGTCTCGCTCTCGTCTCCTACTGACCACCCCCTCAACCCCCCTTGACGCCATTGCCGATCTCTTTACCCCGCGGGCATTTGCGCGCTCGGGTACTTCATGAAACGCTGATCTCCCCGTCCTTTTCTAACCGCGTCCTTTCACCGGCCAATGGCGACTGGGACTAAGAAAGAGCGCCGGTTGCAGTAAGCGAGGCCCGATGCCGGTCAGTTTACGACGCACAACAGAGGCAAACGGTCCTCGGCATTGCCAATTGACGATCATCAAATCAATAATAGGACGACGAATCCGCGGCTCCACGGCTCCACGGCTCCACGGATTATTCGGAACGTTGTTTCTCCACAGTCAGCCAGCCAACCAGCCAGCCAGCCCCCCATACCCCAGCCCCCCATACAATCCCACCCCTACCCCCCGTCCCGCCCCCCGTCCCCCGCAGTCGATTTATTGGATTCGCTCGCAATTCTTCACTGGATTCCCTGACTGACGATAAGCCGCCCAGCTGACGCTCACGGATTATGGTATAGCCAACGGATTTTCCTTTACGAGTGCGTTACATGGTGCTTGGGTAGCGTTTTCTCTTCCCGATTAATTAACGATCGCTTCGATTTATTATTTATCACCCCCCCGCCCTCGCGATACCATTGCCAAACCCACGCATGCCCGACCCTTCTTCGTCTATTTATATTTATTGTACATTCTCATTGATAGTCCGTGTTTTTTTTTTTTTTTTTTTTATTTAAAATCAACTCGTCCGAATGCCAATCTTCCTCCTGACTATTTATATTACGTGTCACATTACCCGTAGCAATAAGATTATCCGTCCCGAGACGACATCTAATTCGCATTTTTTACTTAATCGCATGAAATAATCACACTGTCATTACTTTGTATTTCAATATAGTGCAGTAATATTAATTATACCACCCGCGCCACCGATTCGTTATTTTTACAACATTTCACGAAGCTATGATGAAAATTATATATACATATATATAAAACAAAATAAATACACGAATTATGAGAAAAAGTGAAAAAAAATTTCATTTACCGCATTATTAATTCAATCTAGATTTACAAAATCTGTAGACAGTTCATTAGCTTTTCTTTTTCTTCCATTACTTGACTTGATTTTTAGCATGTTTTTTTTTATTGCTTTGTGTTGCGGTGTTTTCTGCCTACAATGGAATCAATGTGGCTTTAATGATTTCTACGGTTCTATATAAGATCATCGTAAAGGCATTAAGGAATAAAGTCAATTATTACAAATACAATAATGTCGATTAACAAGATTCGTTAAGATTCGTTATTCTTTGATAAGTACCTGATCCCTACTCGACAATTACGTCATTTTTGTCATTTTTATGGAATGTCACGTACAAAAAACAGGTTTTCAATGTGCAATTATTGTAGTGCAGTTTGCGGGACGGCTACATTTAATACGAAAATTTTCCCTCCTCTTTTTAAGTCGTTCAATTTCAAGATACACAGAGTACAGAATAATTCTGATAGGAGCTACTCGTTGCTTAAAACAAACATTGAGGTTGACGAAGTACGAGGATCCCTTAATGCACGTGTTTCGCTTGCGCTTACCCTGTGACGTATTCACAATGCCACGTAAAAAATTAAGTATTACGAAGACTATTTTTATTTAATAATTATTTTTTATTTGAATATACAATTAGTAATGTTGTCCGACCGGTACGTATATTTATTGGGCTCATTTTTTCGAGGACGCGGACGCGTCATTAAAGCTTTACCTTAAAGAAATTTTTTCTTTAAAGAAAATCTGACTTAATTATTATTAAAAATTACTACGTGTGCGTGTGCGCGCGTGCGTGTACGTGTGTATGCTCATTTATAAATGAATTTATAAGAGTAATAATGCAAACTGAGATATAAATTAATAAGTATACGTAACAAAATTTCATTTAGTTTTATAAAGTATACATTTCTGTTATGACGTATGCCGTTCGTATTTAATCAACAAATTATTATCAGGTTATAGGAAATTGACGAATTTGATAATTCTATGTAGTTCTATGTTTACCGTCTTTTTTTGTATTTAATTTATTTATTTTGTATAGAACTTTAATTATTTTAAGTGAAGCAATGTTTGTTTTGATTTGTACAGATTTGTACAAAATATTTCTTTAATTTTTATAAACGTTAAATAGAGTTGATTAAACCTTCTGTTTTTTTAAATAACTGATGCCTTCTAATTCTGAATATAAACTCACTTAAGTAACGGCTTAATAAAAATATATCGAAGAAAATTTTTACTCTCAAATAAATGAAATCAGTATTACGAAATAAATAAGCTTAAAGTGTCGAGTTAAAATCCATATGGTTACAACAATATATGTATATATATATACTGATTAGGTTTTAAACTTTTCTTTATACGACCTATCACAACGTGTGTGGGCTATCGATAATCATCCACGCCATCTGAGATGAAAATTACCGAAATGAATGAAAGCGATATCAAACGAAAGCATGTAAAAAATAAGGTTAAAATAATGATTATTGCCGGACGAGTACGGGATGGATTGAAATTATCCATGATTACGGAGTGAATTTAAATTAACAGCTACGTAACAGTAGATGATAATAATTGTAACTGTTAATCAGGATTGGCAGATATGTTTCTTTCTTAATTAAATTATTTATCTTTCGTAACGTGATCGTAACGTATTATCTTGAGAAATTTTGGGATTTAGGGAAACGGTATGTAAAAATTAAAGGCACAACACACGATGTGCTTATTTATTAATGAACAATGTAAAACGGTATTTCATTAAATTCACAAACGTATGTATCGTATATTCATTATTTATTTGTATATATTAATGTACCCTTACAATCATGGTAGGTATACGTTAAAAACAAAAAAAAAAAAAAAAAAAACCGGTAGTAGCATGTGAGAATTGTAAATGTAGAAAGTCTACGGAGTTTTGGCGATGGAAGTTTACGTATCAAGCAAAACGTTTAGCGTTAATGATATTAGGAAAAATTTTTCGTTAAATATGCACGAGAATTTCTGTAAGGGATCATTGGATTTATGCTTTTTGCTAAATAAATGCTAAATAAAATGCCTTAATAAATGATCACGTCTTGAATATAATTGAATAAATAAATTTTTCACTTTTGAAGTACGTTAAATTAAGATCGAAGGAAAATGCCTGGATAAGTATTGGATGCGACATCGAGAATTGTCGGCACTCTGCTGAAAAAAACCATAATTACTGTAGTACCGTAATCACTGTACCGGCGCTATTTATATATATATGTATATATATATATATAATTTATACGAAAAAGGAAGCAAGATACGGAACGTATGGTCGGAATAGAACGAAGGCACAATTTTTCCTCGTTCGGCAGATTAACGGATATCCTAGAGCAGAAGAGAACTCTACAGCCACCAACCAATTAATTATAACTTATTCTCGTTATTCTGTAGAGTTGGAAGTGTAGTGTACACGTATACGGTAAAGCATGCCCGATACGCGCATTGTAGAGAGTCGGACAGGACGGCTGAACTCGCGATGCGTAACTCGGAAGACGAAGATGCCACGGCGGCAGCTTTAACCTGCCAGCGTCGCAATGCTTTCCTTAGCCTCTGATCTACTAATATAAATCCACAGAGAAGCTACCATTCCCCGATCCATCGACTCATTTTGCTCAATTGTCGCCTTGTAACGTATCCATACCCTAGCTTTCACTTTTGATAGAGGAGCCTTGCTTATTTTACTTATACAGATACCTTTTAAAACGTGTTTTTCAATGCGTATCTCTCGGGCTCACGTGCCCATAAAGCGACACGTTCAATCTTGGTTTATTTATCCATCTAAATAAGATTTACATTATATATTGGATACGGATTCGGCGAAAATCTTCGAATCTTCGAAATCAGAGGGAGTGGGTGAGTGCATGAGCAAATAATCCTACCGAATACTTCGATATACGTGTGTCTTCTTCTTCTTCTTCTTCTTCTTCTTCTTCTTCTTCTTCTTCTTATTCTTATTGTTATCGTTATTATATTATTTATTTATTTATTTAAGAAAATATAAAAAGACAAGCCAATTCTCTATTTGATTTCCACTGCGCGCAATCAGTTCGGTATAATAAAAATTTACGTTTACCGACATATGATTATTATAATTCAAAATTATTTCTATTGCTTTATCGTATTCTATATTACATTGCGTAATTAGAGCTAAATTGAAAAAAGTATGATTACGAAAGTTTCGTAACTGGTTGCGTGATAAAATGAGAATGAGGACCGTTCGCGGGCGCGCGCGCGCACACACACACACATATGCATACATACGATTGCTAAAGTAACTAACCCGTTTATCGAACCATCTGATCGCTTAATCCTAATTTCAATTAAACGATATTTTCATGCGTTTGTGAGCATACGGTAAAATAGTATTTACGGTTTAGTCCTATATGACCTTCAGGTCTACCTAAGAATATCTGCAGAGAGTCACTGATATCATTTGCGTCATACCTTGCTCATACCATTACTATTGCTCTATTATTATCGCTATAATGAAAAATGCATCTGTCTGCTGTTATTCGCACATGCAGACGTTCGCGCGTACATTAGCCATAATAGACGAAGTAAAAATCAGCGGTGCACTCAAGCTAATCGACCGTAGCCCTCCGGAGGTCCTTGACTGTGTCCGATCATGCATACATCCTTATACAATGAAATGCCTTTAATTTAATTTTTAATGCAATACTACTGCACTCATCACATCTTATAAACCTGACTTATAAATCGTTATTAAATATATACATATATATATATATTTATTTATTTATTTATTTATTTATTTATTTATTTATTTATATATATATGGTTCTTGCAAGTACGTGTGCGCGTGCGTTATGGTTCGTTTCGTAGCGAATGTAACGGGGATAATATTACGCAGGAATGACCAGAGAATGAAAAGTCTATCACACTATTGCCGTGCAACTCAGCCAGGAACGTAAAATATGCGCAGAATTCGAAAATTGTAAAAATTCTTGTTTGTTGAGGAAGCGGAAGTGCGCAGCATTACGTTATCAGTTCATTAGTAACCAAATACGAATGGAATGTGGAACAGCGAATGAGAGAAATGAGCTATTCGAAGGAAAGGAAGGCTACTTTAAATTCCTGCTTTATATATATAAAGAAAAAAAAAAAATTTTAATTAAGTTAAATTTTTTGCTAAATCTATGAATGTGATAATTAGACATTCGTATCGGACTGTTACCGTAGATAATAATTCTAATAAAATCATATTTGTCACTGAATATCAGTGTATTATTAGAATATTATTAAAATTTGTCTGACTTTAACAAAAGAATTTATAGAAATAATTATTAAATACATTTTCCGTATTTGTGATATCCGTTTTCTAATATTTATAAACTTTTAATGAATAAAAAATTAACTTTATTCCTTCCTAAACAACAATAATAATATTATAAATCGTATTTTTTACTTCACTTATTTTAATAATGATAATTTGTACATACATTTTGAGAATATTGCTACTTATAAAACATTATTCTACTCTATATATATTTTAGTGGGGAACCCATAGGATTCATTTGCATTACATTTAACGCCAATTTACGTATTGATTAAAAAAAAATATTTAAAACAAAAATACATAATAACGCACATTTGTTTATTAATTTTTTTAATTATTTAAGAAAATTAATTAATTAAGTAAATTCTAAATATTTTTAGGGCAAACCATCTTCGAAATTATTTCAAAATAATTTGCACACAAGTCGGTTGTGCGGAAGTACGAAGGGCTTACTTAAAGTGTAAGGCTTCTAAAAAGATTAGATATCTTAATATCTGGATTTCAATGGATGTCGGTTCAATCGATAAGCCAAGCCGTAGGCAAGATTTCGGCCTTCGTTCTCGATTTACTTAGATCTCTCGGCAATTAAAAAAATATCTACTGGTTCCATCTACTTCTGAGAATATGTTTTTTTCTTTTTCTTTCTTTCTTTCTTTTTATAAATCAATAATAATAAGTTGTAAGAGACGCGCGCGGAGCTATCCGAATCGTCATTCTGGATTTTCGGGATTAGAAAGATTAGGATTCCTCGGAGCACTTAACGTTTTATATAAAAAAAAAAAAAAAGTCAATTAAATATATAGATTACAAGCATTTTTTTTTTCCTTAACAACATAATGCCTGATTAATAAAATTCTGTTGAATTGATTTTTTCCGTTGCAACGATAAATAAAGTGAAACTTAATACTTTCAAATAATTTTATTAACTTCCTGCTTATTCCCCCCAGTTCTGGAATAAACTTTTATGTTATAATTTACCAATAAATGGCTGTAACCCCATTAATTTTTTCTTAAAATAAGTATTCTTTTTCAAAAGAAAAAATATAATATCAATAATAATAATAATGATGATGATGATGATGATGATGATGATGATGATGACGACGACGATGACGACGACGATGATGATGATGATAATGATAATAATATAAAATAACTTGTTCTTAATAAAAAGAGTGAAATGGTCGTTAAAGAAGCATTCATTTTGACATTTTTAAGTAAAAATATATCCTGCAGCTTAAGCTAAGTTGAGTGACGGTAGATTTTATAAACGGAGCATTACGATTGACAATTACGAAAGAGTAAGCTAATCGATTAAAAAATTCTAAGAAAAATTCATATATATATATATATATATATACTTGTACGTTATCTATCTAAATAACAGATAGTATTGTAAGATAAATATATATATTATAGGACATAGTTTATATATTGTTTATGATATATTTATTTTGAAATTTATTCATTAACAGAATTTTTTTTACAATATTGCAATATTTATAATACTTTAATTTGGTTTTCTTTTTAAATGTAATAATTTTTTTTATTTAACGCCACTAAATAATGATGGTTAAATGATGGTTTAATTATATTGAAAGTTTTCGTTTCTATTTAGGTGACGTTAGTTAAAAAATGTTATGTAGATTTCAGCGATCTTAATATAAACCCCAAAAACCGAAGATTTTGTTAATATTGTTATACAATACATTTTAGAATTTTAATATCAATACAGTATTTCAAATGAATACTTAACTGTGCTAAGTGAATACAATAGATTCAACAGTCTAATACGAACAAGGTCTGTAATAATAATAATAATAATAATAATAATACAAGTACAATTATCAATTGTTGATTATGCTTAATAAATTATTTACGATAAATAATCGTAAAATGACATAAAAATAAATTTGTTCAAACTCTTAAAATTGTAAGAGTGCAAAATTAGAATCTGCGTTACTTATAAAAAAAAAAAAATATATATATATATATATATATTGTCTGTAGAATAGTGCTCTTAATTGACAAAAGTATATTTAGTTAACAATGAATCATATCGAGGAATGAAAATTTTCTTATCGCTAACTTAATCCCGCTATTCTGTATTTTTACGTTTTCAAGCTTTACGAAATTTTATCTCAATTTACAGTGTACAATGTAGTGCTGTACTCGACTGGTTCAAATATTAAAACACATGTTCCATTTAAAGGTTTTACCGATCGCGTCTACTTACATTATTTATCAAATAGAAGTCAAATAGACCGTCAACGACATATCGATATCGTCAAAAATTCTTATAGTATGTGAATTTTATATCCTAAAAGCGTAATTTAAACGTAATCTTCTCTTTAAATACGTAGTCATTATAATTATAACTAAAGTATATTATTTTTTCTACAATCAGTCCTCTTTTCGCAATTCCTTAACGTAATTAAATTAATAATAATACGTGTTAAAACAACAGATAAGGAGCCTATACATTTTTTTTTTTTTTAAAAAATTATCTATTTCACTTAACTTGTGTACTCTTAATTTTATTTTATTATTATATTTGACGAGCTCGGGTCGTTATTGTATGAAGGATTTTAAGATAAATAAATAAATAAATGTATGCGCGCCGATAACTTTAATTACACAGACATAACGTTGCCGGGGTGATCGAGGGTTGATACTTGTCGATCTGTCCGGTAATGAGATATGAAAAAATAGTAATTTTCAGATACCGCGACTGCGATCCCGAAACTTTTATATATATATACATACACGCATTAACATTATTTAGAGAAACAATAAGCTCGAATAAATAATGCAACTAAGTGTTGCTTTGGTGGATAGGAAGCTGCCGCATGTAAATAAATAAATAAAGTCGCAGTTGCACGCTTTCTAAACATAGAGGGCGAGGAAAAGTTCGACGTGGACGATTGCGTGGTCCGATTATAATCAGTCTATAGGAAATTAGCATGGTAATAACGTCTTTTGTCCATTCAATTACTTATTTTTCTTTCTCCCCTTGCTGCCAATGGCCGAATTCTTTTTATAATTTTATAACAGCAAAGCTTTTATATTATCGAATTACCTTCCTTAAAGAATTCGTAGTTTTGTTTTTGTTTTTTTTTTTTTTTAAATGCTCCAGTGATTTTAAACTAAAATCGTTTAAAATTAAATACTCTCAAGAACATGCTGTTATATAATATTTTATGTGACGAACAGAGAGAGAGAGGGAGAGGAGAGAGAGAGAGAGAGAGAGAGTGAGAAACCCCCTTCTTTCTTGCAACGAGTGCCAACTGTCATGATTTTTTCAAATATAACAATTATTTTTAAGTTCATAAAGAACCATTTACAATTCTAATATTATTCCTCCAGAACGAACTGAAAGCTTTTAAAAGATAATAAAAGATGAAATTATCCTTTGTAATAATTGTTTCTTTTAAAACTTGTTGAGTATTATTACTACCGTTGTCGTTGTTTTTCTTCTTGTCATTTAGTATTAATATTATTGCTGTTGTTGTTGTTGTTATTATTGTTGTTGTTATTGTTATTATTATTTATATATAATGAATAGTGCGACGAACTTTTAATTATGCATTAGATTTTAAATTTTTAAATTTTATGTTATTTAATCATGTCCGTGTACTCTGAAGATGTTTTCAGGAGACTCGACTCAACATCGAATGAGTAAAGATAAAATTAATTCCCTTCAAAGCTCATATAATATTACCATAACGTTTTAACATGAAATCCAATATTTTAATTCATATATTTCGGCAAAGGTTGTTTAATGCGAATTACTAAACGAATAGTAATTTCTTTAGTCATCTCATTGGTTCTACGAAGGTTCTATGAAATGATTATATCGCTATGCATTTGAATGTGCTCGGATTATCTTTCGCCTGATTCTGAAAGTTATTTGCAATTGTTGTTATTTTTTTTTTTTTTTTTTTTTTTAAAGAATAATTTATGGCATGTAAGACGTATATATATATATATATATATAGAGTCGGTGAGAATATGCGAGTACCCAAGCACCTCGTGTAGAACAAGCACAAAGCGTAATATCCATCGTACATAATAACAGCATAACAGCACCCAATAATAGTCGAAAATGAAATAATAATAATAATAATAATAATAATAATAATAATAATAGGGAAGTGCCGTGGAGTGAAAAAGAAGTGCGCGAATGACTGAATCGGCATGATTAGTTGGCTAATGGAAAATGAATGTGCCAGAGGTGTAAGTGATGCTGAAGTGGGTTCATCAGCCGTCGCCGTTACCGTCGAAAAGCCACGCGGTTCCCGTTTCGTCGACTAGTAGCGACAAGAGCACGGCCGGGAGCAGCATCAGCGACAGTAATAATAGTAGATTATCGGAAATCGTTAACCACGTAAGAAGGGACGAAAAGACGGAAGAGAATCTGCAATCGAAATTTGAAACCGAGGATGCGATCGTTTGTCAGGATGACAGCGAACATTCCATAAGACGGATTGGGGTAAGCCTCTCAGTCCACCATCATCAGAGTCCCACCCCTCCGCAATTTCTAGTTACCATATACCATATACCATATGTACTACGAGCCCTATCCTTCCACCTTAGAACATTAATCCGTAGAGCTTTTAATTAAGAGATCCAGAATATACTTGAAACCCAGTGGACAATTTCGTTCTTCGTGCCATTCGTTACTATTTACGTTTTCTATTTACTATTACAACGATATAATATAAATAAAACAAAATTAAAAAAAATAAAAAAAAAATAAAAATCATTAATGAATTAATTATAATTGCTAGCGTATCGGAAGGATTCTACGAATGCGCATTGCATTCCCATCATACCGACATAATTCTAATGACTTTACTTTAGCCTCACTGACTTGTGCGTACCATTTTCAGTAATATTTTTATGGATTTTTTTTTTAATCTTCTGTAAGTACGCTTATTGACAAACATAAATTTATACACCTGCTGCTGAAGTTTTTTATACACTTAATATCCTCTAATAATATATATATAATAAAAAGTGCAGTAGCCGAAGCCGATCATCAATTGTCGCAGCAAGATTTATTAAGGGCTCGTTAAATCTTTGCCCCTAATACGAAACTACGATAATTCTTATAATATCCCCAAGTTATTTTCTAAGACTACGTAGAAAGATTTATTGACTTAGTAATTATCAGTTGTTTTATCGATTGCGAGTCATTTTTTATTCCTTCTTTTGCCATAGACTTTCTTTATTCTTAAGTAATGCAAGGGTTGCTCGAGGACTCGTTATGAATGCAAAGGTGTGCACAACAAGCACAGACAAAGGATTTTCCATTTTCTAAGCGATCGATCTATCTCGCAATAATCTTTGAGTAATAAGGAGCCAGTCCTTGATCTACCTTGATCCACATCCGTCGTCTCATTCGTCATGTATTATCAGGATTACGCGTCAATCATACGACTGCTGCTCTCCTCTTGCTTATAGATAAGATTTTAATTTGAATCCGATGTAACATTTTGGCCTTTGACTTTCCTAATTTCAAAGTGGTATTAGTTTAGGTCCATGCGAGAGTATTGGGTGCAACCGCAGTACCGATTGCGTTGCGATTCGACCCAGGTAGAAACTTTACCTGCGAAAATGAGCTTTCCCAATAACATCGTGGCATCATATCATATCTCATATCGTAACATTTGAAATATCCGATCTCCTCGGACTTTACAAAACAATAACATCCTTACTTATAGTATTATTAGTTGCGCTATCATTCCCACTCTCAAGATAAAGAAGAAATACACGAAGAATATACGATTATCGAACGAAGTGGTGACATTTACAAAACAATGACCGGGCTTCTCGTTAATTTAAAGAGTTGGACGTTGTAAGATTTTTAATTAACACTACAGTGTCTCGTTTCCCTCTAACGAAATGTAAGGAAGGAACCACCAAGGCGCACAGTGAAGCTCGGTCTCGGAAGTGTATCGTGGCATTGTATGACTTTGACAAATAGGATTCGAGAAACTAGCCACGTCCTGTAATCTTATTTGCGTTTTTGGCCAACAGTTGCATGATTACGCTTCATATGACACAATGACGTTTCATTATAGAACGCTTAAAAACCTATCCAGCGTTACACGTCACGTTTTAATTAAAATCGATTATTGTGATAAAGAAAAAAAAAAAAAAAAAACTAAATCCGAGAATAAGTTTACGTTGGTTTAATTAATTATAATGAGTAAAAAAACATTCATGACTCATTGTTTCGGCAGATCAATGATGAATTTATTATGAATTGAAACATACAGTTGTTGTATCATTTAAGCCTCGTGCAAGTTTAAGTTTTATTTGCTTTTGTAAAAATGTAATTTTTGACTATCATTGCTCATGATTCGTCCTAGATTTCGTAACGTACACACTGACTGTTGATTGATGTAAAAAAAAAATACAATGGATTATTTTTTTTTCAATTTTTCAAATGTATATATTGATTTAAATCCATTTTGTAAAATAATTATTTTATATTATTTCACTAATGCTCACGAATGACAGAAAACATATTATATTCATTGTACGGAATGAAATTATTCTATTCTGTAATGTTGTATGAACATTCCCTAACAGATAGATAACCTAACGATTGAAAACAATATTTTCTATTTATCTAGTCTATAATAAGTGTGTTATTGGACCGATAGGCTTTTAATTAGAGGAATAATAATTTGTTGACAACGACATTTATACGATCTACGATACTCAATGCGTCAGCTATCTATTATTTAAGCAAGTGAATGAAGCTTATAGCTTATAAGCAGCAAGTAAGCTTAACGCAGCGCCATACTTTTTACTGCACTTGTTTACATGTAGATATTATATGTATTGCCTGTATTGGCAGTATAAGAAGTAACAGAACCCCAATTAATTGGAGTGTGGACTCTTACGTAAAAACTCCCGTTAAAGTGCGAACTAATATGTAACCGTCCTCATAATTTATATTAATATTTCAAATATAACGTTTTTATAACTTATGAGGAAAGGGCATACCTCCGGTCAAAACATTTATAAGCGCTTCAGGCAAAATGAATCAGTACAGACAATTTTATTTTTAGAAGCTAATTTTTTAAAAATAATATTCGTTATTTTTGTAAATATTATATTGAATGACTTTAATGAATTAATTTTATTAAGCCTTTAACAATGGAATAATGTATAAGGAATAAGTATATCACCGGATGCCTATATATTAATAAAAATAGCTATAGCTGTCTAAAATAATTCAGTTCTTATTCTAAATAGTATACTACAGGACATACGTCATAATGAATAATTCATCTTTATTACATCAATACGTATAATAATTATCGAGTTTCATTTAAAAGGAATTGACATGAATAACCCGTGCCTATGATTCATTCATTCATTCGTTATTCTAGTCCTTAAAAATTAAATAATTTTTAAGAATGACATTTAACTAGGCTTTACAATAATAATATTAAAACAAAAAAACAAAACAAAAAATCAATCCTTTGATGCTTTTAATAATTTTACGTCGTTTTAAGATTTTGTCTAATGAATCGTGTATAAAAAATCATACGCCATTAGTGAGTCGGGCTATGAATTCTGTCTCGATTTACAGAAATAATAAAATTTAAAGCTTTTAATAAAGGATTATAAATTTTTTTTAACTAAAATACAAAATGACTTACAAATGAAATAAAATTCTATTTTATTTAAGGGATTGTTCGAGGCTTCTCGTTTGTATCATTATGTTATATCGTCAGGTTATTTAAAGCGTTAAAATCCGGTGTCGAAAATAAAAAATATATCTAAGTAAAAGTAAGTTAAAAATAAAGAAAAACGGCAATTTTAAATCAGCTATTAATGGTTTAATTTTTTTTTTTCTATGCGGCCAATGTGAATGCCCAACTCAAAATTATGCAATAAGAATATTACGCAATTCAAACAATTGCATAATAATTATTCGTGTAATATAGATTGAGAAAGCTCCATTTATTCACAAGTAATTATTAATAGGATGAATGTAATTTACGTATGCAGCAACAACATAATATTTCTATATTTCTATAAAATCATAATATTTTAATTAAACGCTTTAGAAATTAATGCAAATGATGTTAAATGATGTTAAGTATGTTAATTAAAATAAATATGTTTTGGTTTGCTTCAGGGCTCGGACCCTCGTGTCGCTACATGTCGGGGGAAATTACAAAACAAACGGAGCAAACTCAATCAAGAAATTAATAAAGAGTTACGATTACGAGCAGGAGCTGAAAACCTCTTCAAGTCAGTACATTACTTTATTTAATTCCTCTTCTCTTGTATCATTGATAGTAAAATTAATTCCCTTCCTTATCGCTTGTTTCAACTTTTCTCATACTCTTTAACCATTTTATTTTAATCCACTCATACGATTATTAAATTAAAAAGGATATTTGTGCTTGTGTGTTTGCGTGTACATATTTTATAAAAGCGTTATATTTTCAGAGCGACAACGAATCGTAAACTGAAGGAAACCGTTGCCCTAGAACTCAGTTTCGTAAATTCAAATTTGCAGCTTCTGAAGGAACAGCTTGCAGAACTCAACAGTTCCGTTGAACTTTATCAAAATGAAAGGTAGATATTTTTTTTTTATATATATTTTCGTAACCAGTCAAATTAAACTCTCATTTTAATGAAATTAATCAATTAATTAATAATAAATAAATAAATAAATAAAGTATACTTCGTTGTCCAATCGACTAATGCAATGCGTAATATTTCTTATTCAGCATGCATTGACGTACTTTGGAACGTTAAATTCAAGCATCGAAAAACTTTCAAATCTAAAAAATTTTCAAATAACTTTTAAATGATTATTCTTTTAGATCACCTCATATTAACAAAATGTACATTCATTACCTCGGTAAGAGATCCTGTAGTGCGTATTAGATATATATATATATATAAATTGATTGAACATTTTTAGTTTAATAACATTAATATTAATATTAATATTAACTACTTTAGAATTAACATAATGAAAAAGAATTTTCGTATTTTTTCAAAGTAACACCATCCCTTAAATTAATTGTATGTTAGATTATGTTTAGAATAACTGTGTATAATCCACTTAATTGTATATTCCAAATACCTGAAATATCACTTAATTTGTAAATATTATTCCAGTACGTCGCGTAGATAATAAATCCGAAAATTTTATTTTATTTTATTTTATTTTGCAAGATATATTTATTTCTTGCTACTTTTGCTTAATTGAAAAAAATAAAAGAGCTGATTTATTCGAGCTGATGTTTTTATTCGGTAAAATATTAACTGTTTGTATAATATATTTAAAAAAAATAATAATAATAAAAAAAAATGTTGGTATTTAATTATAAAATGAGCCAGAAAGAAAGGGTGACAATAAAATAGGACAAATAAAATAGCATCCAAGTGATGTATTAGTTTAGAAAAAATAGCTTGAGGCCGATAATGAAATAATGAAAAGTAAGGTAATATATTATTACGAAGTTGTTTCGTACAATTTTTATTGTATACAAACCGTTTTAATTAATGTTGGCAGCTATAAAATAAATATCTTACACGTAGGACGTTTATTTTATCATTTAAATGTAATAAATCGATATGGCAGTCCCATCGCCATATCGATTAATATAAACATTTCAAAATTTCTTTGTCATATCCTCCATAAAAAAAAATGTCTTTTCGACTTGAGCATGTTTTTATATATCAAATTAAAGAAAAATTCATTCATTAAACCAAAGGGAGATTTTAATTAACTTTTTGAGGGAAAATACACGCGAGTCGTGCATGTGTATCCTCATCGACGTATCGTATAATTTAAATACCATGTAATAACTTTTAAACACTACAGTTAGTTAAAATAAAAAAAAAAAAAATGTATTTATTCTCCGTAATTGTAATCTATATTTGCGAAAATAAGGGATAACTTTAAAAATATATTTCAAAGTCCGAAAGTCTTTTAAATTAAGAATGCGAGCTCGTAAGAAACGGCTCTGCTTGGAGGAAAAATACGAGAAAGTGAAGACTGAGAAGGTATAAAACGCGAAGCTGCGAGGCTTGCCTATATAGAAACATTCGATTTACAACGATAACGGGAAGTCGCATGTTGTACTGAGCATTCCCTAAGGTAATAATAATACAATTCACCGCTCGCATAAACGACGCCGAAGAATCTTTATAACTCACTCCCTCTCTCTCTCTCTCTTTCTCCGTCTCGCCCTCCCTCCCTCCCTCCCTACTACTTAAGACCTTTGTTTTTTTTTTCTTCTTCTTCATCTATTTTTTCCTCACTCCTGCCTGATTCTTCTTCGCATATTGTACAAACATACAGATCATTGTTTCTTTGATACAAAAAAAAAATAAAATAAAATAAATAAATAAATAAATAAAAAAAAAGTATCGAAAAAAGAGGACTTGTCTGCTTCTCAAGATTCTACGCGGAAATCGGGTCAGTGAGTTTTATGAGCCAATAAATTTTGCTTTATGCTTCGGAAGTGTGTACATATATATATATACATTTTCATTACGTCTCATTTAGATACTGTAGTTGTTGTAAGATTTTATGGTTTCTTTTAAATTTTTTATATAATTGGCATCAAAGAAATTTATGAAACTCAGAAATATTTTGTAAATGCGCCCTTACATTAACGGTCAATATCTAACAAGTTTCAATTATTTACAACAACGCGTTTTTATAGATATTATATTAACAAATATAACAAATAGAGTTTAGTTAAAGATTTAAAGGGATAAAGTAATAATAACGAATTGAATGGGTCAATGTATTTTTCAATCGTCTCCACATAACTTTTTTATCTAAGCTTATAATTACGTATATTACGTCTTTTTTAAATTCCTTTGATTAGTAAATAAATGTAAAGTAACTGAAATGGCAAACGTTTTTGCCATATACACTTTATTAAATTATTGTTTGTATATACTTTTTGTTGCGTAATCATCATCGCTTAGAATTTAAAGCGTTCTTTCCAGTTTTCAGATAACACTAATGTACATTTGAAAAATAAATAAATAAATAAATAAATAAATAAAAATAAATTAATTAATTATATAATTTTAATAAGCTATTTAAACTTTGTCTACGAGGTTCGTACTATTAATACTTGTTAATGCTTGTTAAAATTTATCGTGAACTGCAATTCATCAGTTTGCGAACGTTATTAGGCATTAAAAAAAAAAAAAAAAAAAAAAAAAAACCTCTTCAATATTGATGGCACAATATTAATTTTAATACGAAAAATCTGATCTGTATTTATGTTTCAGTGAGGATGTATTCATGCCCCTGATCCCTCTCGGTTTAAAAGAGACAAAGGATATTGACTTCAGAGATCCATTCAAAGTACGTTTTACCGTTTTACAGCCTACAATGGCATTTAACATTATTCTACGATTATTATAACTGTCGCGTATATTATTTATTATCCAATGAATATTATTACATATTATTATAAGGTTGTATTATATTGTATTATTGAATATTGGATTATCGACGAACTATATTGGTATTTACAATAAATTGATAAGGGTTAAGGTTCTACTCGAGGGGCGGTACGCACGGATCATCGACAAAGTCCTCGCTCTTCGCCATTAATTGTTCCGTAGACCTCTTTTTGTCATCGACAACTTTAAGAAAGTCGTCGAAGCCTTGGGCGGGAGGCCCAATTTCTAATAATTCCCGTTTCGTTATTTCGGCCGAAGCTCTTATACTTATTTTCTTCGTATCTTTAATCTTGCCGCCGATGGCGTTGAGGGGCACGGGGAGCCTCGACAACTTATTCGCCCTCGGCATAACCACCAAGAGGTTGCCCGTTACGACATTGCGTTGGGCAACGCTGCGATCCGTAAATACCTCGCAAGGCAATACCAATTGTAAGATCTTTCCCTTTATCGTGACACGAACGTAATTCGGCTGCACGTCCACGTCAACGTACGACGTATCGAGGTGCCTAAAACAATAACAATAACTCGGGGCATTAGCCGCACTTTCGGCACTTACCCACTATTCGTCATTCATTAATACGTAATAATTGCATTACCCATCCTCCTCCTCCTCCTCCTCCTCCTCCCCCACCCCCCTCACAGAGAAGACTGTTAATACTTTAAATTTACGAAAAAATACATTTAAATTTGACACAATCTTCTTCCATAAATTTCATTTATGCTTTCATTCTTATTAATTAATTACTTTATATGAATTCTTACAAGTATTTTTCAGAGCCAAAGTAATTCTACCTAGTAATTCTACCTAGTAATTCTACCAGAAAAAAAAACAAAACTATTGAAAGCAAAAGTTACGTGATTACTTGTACAGAGCAACGTCTAGCGTTATGTTTTCGCGGTCATCTTCGTCGTTGAGTTTAAATGAGATTTTCGGCTGATTGATGTTGTACGGTTTGCCATCGGGACTAAAAGTTTTTGGTATGTACTTCTTCGTTTGAAACTCCGAATCCCCATTATCCTTTTGCCGTTCTCGTTTCTTAATTCTTTTGGCAATCGCTATGCGATCCTCCGGCGTGTGGTAACTAGGGGCGTTCCAAAACTCATCGTCTTCGCTCCCCTTATCATCCTTTTTTAACATGAATTATTTCGTTATATTCCAAAAGCATTGAATATATATATATATATATGTATACATATCAAAGAAATTATACATTTATATTTGTATATAAATGGGATGCGTATAATAATGTGTGTGAGCCCGCGCGTGTTCGTATGAACGCAATAATTCTTCATCGTAATGCTTAACAGGGCCGTCACGTGAAATGGGAAAGTTTTCAACAAACGTAACGAGAGGCGCAATTTTTTAATAAATATATTCATTAAATGGGGGGAATTACATAGGGAATTTATAGGGGCTTCATTGAAGCGGGGACGACAAATACTATAATAATATATTATGAGCGCGTGTGACTTAACCTCATTGTTCGCGTGCTCGTCGTCGATTTCAATAACTTTTAAACGCGACGATTTCTGCTCCTCTCTTGATTTTCCGTACTTTCGGTATGCACGTATAATATCTCCCTCTAGCTCGGCGTACCGCTGCAAGGCCTTAATCCTCTCGGAGCGCTCTATTCGAATCATATCGAGCTCCTTCAGCTGTGGCAACGTCGCCACTACGTAGTCGCGATATCCTTCGTACTCGCAACACGGATTTCCCGTCAAAATCAGCTGCTCCAAGTGCTCATTGTACCTACAATACAAGAGCATTTTTTTTTTTTTTTTTTTTATAAACATATTTATCAAATAAAACGAACACAATTATTGTGCTTACGACTGCTCTTCTAAATAATCATGTAATAAGAGCAAAGGAAAGGAAAGGAAAGGAAAGGAAAAAATAATTAAATAATTAATTGACTTTAGAAATTCAAGTTTTTTAAACGCTTTGCAATAATTAGCAGTAATTTTATAAGATCTCATACCTGCCGAGGGTAAAAAAAATAAAAGTGCATTTTTAAACTCGAGTAACTTTGCATTTAGAATGTCGTTGAATGAAAACTACACGTATGAAAAGCATTTCAACAGTTTCAATTATATTTTTAAAATTTTCATTAAAAATTTACTTGCGCTTTACTTAACTTTGTGTACTAACAACTCTATTCTATATTCTTACGCGCGTGTCGCGGTATACTTTACTGAATTCGACTAAATTTACAATATACGTACAATGTATATCTCTATTTTATATTCGTATTAATTTGCTTTATTTACCTGCAAGCCTAACAGAAATATCGTTTATTTGATATTTCGTAATATTATGCACATCTTATTATATACTATTATATACCCGAAATGCATAAAAAAATTTTTTTGGTCCTACTTTAAATAGTTAATATATATATAATGTATCATATGTATGTATATATATATATATTTAGATGACTATTTTACCTCAAGGATTTGATTCCCCTTAAATCTCCAATGAAATTCACCGTCAAATCTAATTTCTTTAAGCTTTCGAGCCCTTCCAGATTTTCAATAACTTCAATATTATTTAAGGCCAAATTAAGGTACTCGAGCTGCTTCAGTTTCTGGAGGTTTTCTATTTTCGATATAAGATTGTATTGTAACAGTAGAATCTTAAGATGTCGACAGGCTTGATTAAG
This sequence comes from Ceratosolen fusciceps, assembly GCA_018883505.1. Classification (NCBI taxonomy): domain Eukaryota; kingdom Metazoa; phylum Arthropoda; class Insecta; order Hymenoptera; family Agaonidae; genus Ceratosolen; species Ceratosolen fusciceps. The sequence continues at coordinate 352,400 of RCIC01000054.1, forward strand.
CAATTCGATTCTCTCGATATTTTCCTGATGGAAGCGAAATTTCTTCCAGCGTTGAGATTTCCCCCTCGTTATGCTCCGACCGCTTACGCAATAATTCCATAGTTATTCTCGACATTTTCAAAGATATTTTACCTCTTTCTTACAATGTAACCTGCAATTTGCTGGTTAGGTTATGCCGTGTTCGCCGACCGATACAAATACTGTAGCTGTCACAATGTCCTATCGATCCAACAGTTTTCGGTCGTTAAGTGGATCGACATTATTTCAATTCCGTTATTGCCTTTTTTGTTTTTACGAATACGAAATACAAAATACAAAATACAAAATACGAAATACGAAATGTAAACGTGAAAAATTGAATAGCTAAAATATACTTTGTATAATGTAAATTAAATAAATTAAGAAGCTTCTTCTGCCTTTTTAGGACTTTATCCTAGAGCATTACAGCGAAGATGGAGAAAATTACGAGGAGGCAATCGCTGAACTTATGGAAACCCGGCAGGTAAATATTACGACGATTAGTAACAAGCCGCGAATTGCGTTAAAGCTGATTAAAATATACATGCCAAGGATGCCGTGTCGAAATACTGAGAGAGATAAAAAGTTCGACAAAACTTGTAGGCAATTTGAAGCTGTGAGAAAGATGTATATCCATTAGGCACAAAAAGGTCATTGATAAATTATAAGATTACCTATTGATTACGATTGGTGTAAATTGTTTATTAATAAAAACTTGGATATCTTGTGCAATGTGGTAAATGGGAGACGGACTTGAATGCTTGTCCAATCCAATGAAAATATTTATTATTATTATTATTAATATTATTAATGTTAATATTAATACGTAACAATACGTAACAGCAGTAGCAACGACAAACGACGACGACGACGACGACGATAATAATAATAATAATAATAATAATAAAATATGTACAATCCATCGATGAATGATTAAATTTAATGAAGTCGGTGGAAAGGAATGATGAATTACGAGTACTCACTCGTCTTTCTTGCATGGTTCGAGCGACTGTGTTCCGTCATTAATGGACAATAAAACGGGGAATAATGGGGAAACGAATAAGGAGATGGAGTGATTGAGCGGTGAGCCGAGTGAGCGTATAAAAATGAATAAAATAATGAAACGTCGCGGCGTTCGTTCGCAGGCGACCCGGACACCGACGCGGGACGCCGCCGGCATCGGACTGCTCCTGCGTTATTACAACCAGCTCTACTTCATAGAGAGGCGCTTCTTTCCGCCGGAGCGCAGCCTCGGCATCTACTTCGAGTGGTACGACTCGCTGACCGGGGTCCCGAGCTGCCAGCGCACCGTCGCCTTCGAGAAGGCCTCGGTGCTCTTTAACGCGGGCGCCCTCTATACGCAGCTCGCCGCCAAGCAGGACAGGAGAACGGCCCGGGGCCTTGACCAGGCGATCGATGCCTTCCTCAGGTCCGCCGGCACGTTCCGCTACATACACGAGAACTTCACTAACGCGCCGAGCATGGATTTGGGCCCCGACATGCTCGACATGCTCGTCCAGCTCATGCTCGTACGTCCCCCAATAACCCCACTTTAATTCTTTAATACGCCGATCGTTATGAAAGCTCAATTCCTTTACGCACACGTAGACATTTTCAAGCGACATTTTATGTACCTCACCCTCACCCTCTCCCCCGCCAATAACCACCTCTTCCACGTAAGAGCCCCAAGCCGTCGTCAATTCATTTCACCGTTCCTCCTGTTTGTTATTACTTCAATCGACCTACTACCCCCTACCCCCTACCCCCGCCTGCAATAACCCGTTCTATAATTTTTTTGTTCTTGTTTTTCTTTATTTTTTTCTTTATTTTTTTCTTTATTTTTTTCTTTATACAAATGCGAATGACTTCAGGCACAGGCAAGGGAGTGCCTCTTTGAAAAGCTCGAGCTTCAATCGAGGGAATCGAGGGATATCGACGTGTCGCTCGACATCGCACAAGAAGCCGTGCAGGTATTTGTAAAAAAAATTTTACTCTACCACTCAACGTCCTCTCCTTCATCTTCTTTTATACCACAACATATGTTGTTTGCATTTAAAAAGTCTTAGAAAATAAAATTTAGCATCGTTGGCTTATGTATATACATATATATATATATATATCGATCGATCGATCGATCAATCAATACAGTGACGTAATAGTTGTTAATGTTTGCTCAACAGGTGTCGGCAGTCTATGGGGATGTACATATTTTGATATCTCGGGAGCCGGTGCGCGATTACGTGCCAGAGTCCTGGATATCCCTGGTATCGGTGAAACGCGAGCACTACCTTGCCCTCTCTCACAGGCACTGCGCAGCCGGTCTCCTCAACCATCCTATCGGCGACTTTCGCCCCGAGACGCGCATCACTCTCGAGAGAATCCAGGAGAGTGACTCGAAAACGCAAATGGATTGCACCGTGCCGAAGAGCGACAACGAGTGCCAACTCCTAGGTACGAGGGCGGCCGATACCTCTTTCAATACCTCATTCGTCCCCGATGTCAAAAGCATTTCCTTGGATACGTTTTTTTTTTTTTTTTTTTTTTTTTTTTTCGAGCCCCCATTTAAATTGCACGCTTGCCAACTGCCAATTGTCGATCCCGAATATTATTCATTATACGGGGATAGGCTCCCCGGGTGGGGGGGGGGGGTATAGGGCGTGGAATGAAGTATTAGCGAATCGAGTATGGCCGACGAAGGGAGGCTCGCGCCGGGGGGAGGCTCGCGCCGGGGGGAGGCTGGCCGTTATAAAAAGCTTAAAATAGCAAGGATAGCAACGATAGCAGCAACGTTATTCCATCGGTAAAGAATCGGATGCTCGGGAGCTCGTCGATCCGGAGGGCGCTTGATTGTTTTACTTTGTGTGCACAGGTCGAGCGCACATAAGGGAAGCTCTGGTACTTCATGAAGAGAGTCAAAGGTTACAAAGGATGTGCAGGGAACTGAAGAGTAAGCAGTCGCTGGCCAAAGCTTTGAGGAACGCGCAGGACACGACAATGGACATTTACGGCAAATCCGGTGACGAGGATGACCTCCGAGAACTACTCGATGCACCAAACATAATTGGTAATTGAACGCTAATGTTGTGCCCTGTTGCCGCTTCCGGTATAGCGGGCACCACATATCACTTGCGAGCTTCAATTAATCTTTTAAACAAATGCCGTGCAGCAGCGACAAAGTTCCAGCTGAGCCTTACGCATCCGGACTTTGGCCAGCACGGCGTCGATGACTTGTTTCGCTCCCTTGGACCCGTGGCAATATTTTCGGCGAAACGACACTGGACTGCGCCGAGGCTTATCCAATTGCAGCGCGGCCCAGGTGGCGAGGGTTTCGGCTTCAGCGTCCGAGGCGACGCTCCCGTCATTATCGCAGCCATCGACCATAACTCCTTAGCTGACGTAAGCCAGCCGTACCCGCTATCTGTCTATGCGCGCACCACTGGCGATTAAGAAAATTACAACTCCATCGTCTCCTTCGGCCTCTCGAACGCGAGGAATTTTATAAAAATTTTTTTAAATTTTTAAAAACTTCATGCGATCGATCGCACGAGATCGCGGGAAATTTGGACTTTTCTTTTCCTTTCTTTTCTTTTCCTTTCTTTTCTTTTCTTTTCTTTTCTATTCTTTTCTATTTTAAGCGCAACGTAAGCCAGATAAATTCCTCAATCTATCTTAAGAAAATGTACGCCACGTACGCGTACACGCATATACGTATACGTGTGATATTATAATGTATTTATATTTTTATAGCTCGGTGGAATGAAGGAAGGTGACTTTATTGTTACGATCGGTGACAAGGACGTGAAATGGGCATCGCACGAACAAGTGGTTCGTCTCATCAAACAATGCGGCGACTCGATAAGCTTAAAGCTCGTCACGCCAATGGACAGAAATTATTTGAAAGTAAGACATTTGGTCAATAAGCAATAGCATTTTCGGACTCGGGACTAAATCCAAGGGCTCATGACGATAAACCCGATATATATATATATATACACACACACACACACCTTGAATTAAAGACATTGCTCGCTGAGAAATAATAGTAATGATTACATCAACTATCATTGCAAAAGGAAGCTGGCCACCAGTGTCTTCGAGTAGTAATATTTAAAAAATCTCGTCAACTTATTTTATTAAATTAAAGTTTTATTTTAATGAAGTACGAATGCGAAAGGCAATCAACGTCAGATTGCTAAGCAAAATATAAGCAATGCATAGATACGCATTTTGTTGGCAGAAACCAATAAAAGACAACAGTCGTGACAAAGGAAGTGTATCGGCAAGCAGCTCATCCGGTATCTCATCCGGGCAACCCAGTCCAGCTGGATCTGTAACGACAGCTCACGTGACTAGAAGGCTGCCCTGGAATCCTTTCAAAAAATCAAATGGACAGCGAGATAGCAGAGACTTAACTTTTGATAATGTTATATTGAGATGATTGGAATTATTTCGTTTACAATTCCTGTAAATTAAATACGTCCATTGCTAATTATAGGAATATCTTTAAAATCTCAAAATGATAATAAAATGAGAACAACATTATTAGGAGAAAGTTTCAAGAGCATTCAATTATAATGTAAATATTATAATGAAATTTTATTTTATACTATTCATTACGATCAATGAAGAATATATTGAAACTACAATAATGATGTTTGCTGTTCCATTGTTGCCAAAATGTACATTGACTATTGTTTAATGCTTGTAGATATAATAATAAACGAGTAGGAGAGTATGGGATAAAGTGTCAAAAAGATGTAAAACACATACCGATATAAAAAAAATACTTCAAATAGCTTAAAAATACCTTTATAAACACGTTTTTATAATTTTTATACATAATATAAAATGCATAAATTTTGTATGCAGCATTAAAAATTTAAAACTTACAATAAGGACTTATTATAATAACGTTTAAGAACAGTTATTTTTAATTAAAAACGAATCAATTCATATTCGTAAATAATTAATGCATTTTGATTAATATTTTTTTAATTATTGTTATTGTAATTTGATGGTAATAGTATAATAAGAAGATGGGTATTGTAGTCTAAACTTCGTAATAACAAATTTGTTATAATAATCGATCGTAAGTTTACTATTAGTTGTTGACACTTATCGCATATTGACTCTTACCCGTTACTTTATTAATAAGATAACTAACAAATGTAAATGCATCAATAATGTGTATAACATTATCTAAGATTTGTTTGGGTGACTGACTGCGCGTGCTTCTGTGTATATGTATAATCAGTTAGTCGAAGTATTTTAATTTTTAAAATATCTTCTTGAATAATTGCCATATGTATCAGTTTTACAAAGAACTCTGGAAAATATTTTCGAAAAATGTGGAGGAGAATTTTCTGGACCAAATTTATATTAATTATTTATTAATTTTTACCATAAAAACTTATGTACAATATTATTATTATTGTATTAAGAAATCATAAATATGAATTTTGCGTATAAAACCGTGCCAATAACATAAATTAAACAATAAGTAACTAAATTATTGTAATATGTTTCAACGAAAACTGAAATAAATATTATATTATTTATATTTTTATAATAAGAATGTCAAAATTAATTGTTAATTTCGAAAAATTAATAGTATCAAGTATATATAGAATTGTTAATAATTTTGTATAAACGCATACGTCTATTTTTCCGATTATTTTCTCTGTTATTTGTGTACTTATTAATTATGAAAACAATGTGATTAATTTTTGTACACGAAATAGTTTGTAAAAAATTTTTAAAATAAATTTAAATAAAAAATCTTGTAGTTGTTCTTATAATACGTATATATTTAAAAGAATATTTTTTTTTTAAACGGTAATTTATTTTAAATTTTATCTTTTTAATAAATAAATAGAAAAAAAATTCAATTTATTTGATAAATGTGGGCTTTTGATTGCAACTGAAATTTGAAGACATCGAAAATACGAATGTACATATATTTATATATGAAATATAATGAATTATAATTTTATTTATATTACATTTAATGACGTCGTATAAAGGTGACGTTTAAAAATATAACATAACTAACTTTTATAAAAGGCTTGCGGGGTCTTCATAATTTAAGAAACTACGACCGTGCATTAGGATCTTCATAGTTCTGGATACGTATGCATTATTTGCGTGATATAGAATAAGTAATCAATGTAAAGGAATCGACGAATCGGCAGGGATGATTGGAAATTTGTTTGCATTTGGATATGTTACACTTGAATGGGGGGGGGGTGAGTGTGGGCGACGCGGCTGGGTCGGGTGAATGGGTAGGGTGGGGCTGCCGACTACAGGGATGCGGATGATGTTTCCGAAAATGGAGGAGGAGGGCCGGGCCCGAAGCATCATTAGCGTTCGAACTTGGAGTGAACGGGCACATCTTGATCCTCCCGAGCCTAAGGTATTTATCATTTTTTTTTTTTTTTTGTTTTCTTCTCTTTGTTTGGCATTGCGCTTCGAAGCCATTGCTCTAAGAAGCCGTTAATCAGTAGTCCTCGTGGTCTTATTGCCATATTGTCCCTGACCGATGATTGCCGCCACCTGTTTTTTTTTTTTTTTTTTTTTTTATTCGTTTGTCGAGGTTATTGGGGTGAGGCGATAACGCATTGGAGGATCGACGGTCGATCGTCGAGGCAGTAGCCGAACGGGACCGGCCCTTGCGAACGGCCGCAATATCGGCAAGGAATCCAGCCGAGAAGAAGGCATTCAACTAGGTCGCTTCCTCTTTCCTCGACACTTTCCTCTCGTTACTATGAGTACCGGCCTCCCATTCCTCCTAAAGCTCCCCACTACTAACGCAAGAATAATCCGTCCGGCCTCCCTCTCCCGTTGACTCGGACCCATGCAATGACACTCGGCCTTATCAGTCATCAGTCATCAGTCATCATCAGTCATCATAGCCTATACCGCCCTTTAATTCGTTACGATCAAAACGAAAAGGAGAGAATGAAATTAATGGGGGGAAGAAATAATAATTCGGCCTGAATTTTACAACCTAAGATTTATATTACTTATTAACTGGCACGCGGCGCGTATAGTATAGTATAATACGTCATACGGGTTCAAGACGCATTTAACGTAAGCAGAATTACGCAATCGAAATGCCAATCAATATATCAATATATATATCAACTAGATAACGTTATTCAAAAAGTCACCGAACAAAATTTCATAAAAAAACTGTGCATACGTCCCTCACACTCTATTGTATTAATTATCGTGAGCCTCGTATTATTATACTGTTGTATCCTGGCATCAATCCAAAACGAACGCGTTTTGTAAATAATAAAGCTGCCGAATCTTTAATCTCTCCCGTGAGGCCTGATGCCGTTGAATTTATTATATAAATCCTTTAAAAGAGGCAAGTATAAGAGATCGCAGCTAAAGTCGCGCAGATCTCCACGGCACTTTGCATGTAGATTAATTAGCCAGGAGAGTTTCAGGAACCGTATTACATTCCTACGAATCGAGAATATTTTTTTCAACGTCTATTTAAAATGTTAAATCGCACACCAAAATTCAAAGGAGGAATTTATTAATAACGAATAAGACTGGCAGGGCAGGGCGATGCACTTTCTTTCTCGCGCTGACTTTTAAGGTCAAGAGAAAGTTTAACGCTGACCCAATACAGCTTAGTCAATGTTACTTGTTCTCTTTCGATTCTCAAATCTATCTCAAATTTAGTATGAAATCTATTTTAAAAAAAAAAAAAGAAAAAAAAAAGAAAAAGAAAAAGAAAAAGCGTTCCGGTCAATTGGCACCTTACTTTTTTAGTAAATATTTAAAAAAAAAAAACAAAAAAACATTCAACTTCTATTCAGACTAATGAATAGTAATTAATTGTTCATACAATTACTTGCAAATTCTAATCTACGGACATTTCTTTCAACAATTTTCATAAATTCAGCTCTTCCTCTCCGATATCTAAAGTTATTATTTAAAAACATTTAAATATTATTGTTTCAACTAATTGGAATTAACTTTATTTTAAGATATTTTAAGATCTATTTTACATACAAATATTTAACCGGGTTGTACTTAGAAAACGAAATAAATAAATAAATAAGTATGTGTTATCGTAAAAACTTATAACATCGTGTATAAGAACATCTAAACAGAAGCACGTTTTCTACTCAAAATTCAAAATCCTCAGAATTACAGTGATACTTTAATTTATGTAATCACATAATTTAAATATTATTAAGTATTCGTTTCAAGTATATTTAAAAAGTTGCTTTATGTACAAATCAACTCCATACTTGTGTTAATTATAGAATATATTTTAATGAGTATTACGAAGGGAACTACGCGTTAATTATTTCCATATAAATACAATATGACCAAACATACAGATATCGAATACATTGGCTGAGCCATAAGAAAATTCGGTCTTATGGCGATATAAATAACATAAATTGCGTAAAGTATAACGATTTCTTGCAATGAAAGTATTCAAAGGTAGGAATATTTTCTGTCTATCTAATCCAAGAAATTTTTAATAAATTTTAACATGTATACTTTGGTTCCATAATGAGATGGAGATTTTAATTCATCGTTTTAGTCTTCATTTATTCGACATCATTGTGGGGTTGTGCAATAACGTAAAACAAATGTCAAAAATTGGTTGGCGCTCGCTTACCAGTGAAAGTCGCAGTTAGTAGTTCTACGCTCGATTTATTTTCCCTTCTCGTATTCTCAAGCAAACAAGAAAAAGCAAATAGCACTTTTCTCCTTTTTTTCTTTCTTTTTCTTTTCTTTCTTTTTTTTTTAATAATTCAAAGAAAAGAAAATAGCGCAGGGCTAAACTTTCGATGATGATACTATCTTTGCATACATTACAAATACAATTTCAAAAAGTATTTATTTATACATTACAATGATATATTGAAAAATTAAAAATTAAAAATTAAAAAAAAACAATAACCTTGAAATTTAATTGCAACATTAATTAAGATAATTTTTTTTTTTGGCTTCTTTATAATGAAAAAAAGAAAAAAAAAAAAAAAAAAAGAACTCGTTCGCACGATTACGATTGTTTTCAATATATATCAATTGCTTTCATTTCATATCAACTAATGAGATGAGTAATAATAATTACAATGCCACAATTATATATTGAAGGTCTTAAAATTATCAGATTAATAACAGGCACTAAAATATATTTAATAATAAACTGTAAAGAAGAAAGGTTAAATGTAAAATTATTTTATACAATTTTTTCTATAATTTTCATAATAATAGCAAGAAAAATTAATTAAAATTATTATATAATTAAAATTCTTATATAATCGCAATTTACTATAAAGCTCTTCATTAATGAGATTGATCGTTATTTCTTATAAGAGATATTTCGAATGTTTTTTTTTTTATTTTTCGAAAGATAATTCGTAACTGCTTATCTTGAGTTTCGACGTTTAGGAAACTTAATTTTACACCAATACTTATTTATACCAACAAGTACAAGTGCGACGATGCTCATTTATACGCTCGTAAAACGTTACGGTAGCGACGATAAAGTTCTAGTGCACAACCGCACTCGGAGGAGTCTTCCTTTGACAAATTCTTTAGTTATGCACTAAAGGTGTATTCTATAATGTAGCGATACATGCATTGGCTTCCGTAAAGGATAGATAATTGAGTGAAAAAAGGGTTATCGAGGAAAGAAACGAACGAACGAACGAACGAACGAACGCGCGCCCACCTTCATTGTGACTGGAATGTATATCCGTCGGTTACGGATCACGTAGTCACGTAGTTCGATGCCTTCCTTGGCAGCAAAGGAGAAAGCAGACATGGAAGGTCGGTCGCATTGATAGAAAGTGAATCGCAAGGATTGCAACCGTGTTAATCACAAGGCACACGTACATACACACATACAATTTACATGCAATCTATATTGTTCTTTCACCTTTTTATTTCGTTTTCTTCTTTAACGTTTAACGGCTCCTTCACACGACTCTCTTTATTAATCGGACTCGGGAATAGAGAGAGAGAGAGAGAGAGAGAGAGAGAGAGTGTGAATTAAAATATTTATTTATACACGAGACCTGCTTTCTTGAATTTCTTTATTTCCTTTGCGTACTGAAAGAGAACAATAGTTTCGTCTTTTTTTTTTTTTTTTTATTTATTTATTTCCTTTTCTTTTCTTTTCTTTTCTTTCCAGTTTACCCCTTACATAAGCAAATACTAATAAAAATTAACCATTATTATTATTATTATTATTATTATTATTATTATTATTATGTACAACAACGGAGACGAGAATTGATGACGAGAGAAATTATGACAAAGAATTATGGCACACAATTCGCATCTTAAATTGAAATAGTCATATTCGTTCGTTCGCTCGTTTGTTTAAAAAGAAGATTTTTTAACAAAAAAAAAAAAAAAAAAAAAAAGAAGAAGAAGAAGAAGAATAAGAAGAAGAAGAAGAAGGTATGTTAGGGCAATCAATCCGATAGCTTCGTCTTTTCGTACCCGATGGTTACATAACTTCGTTTTCATTAGCGATGCTTTTGTTTGCGTGTTCGTCATCCATTGATCCATTGATCGATTACAATCTCACCACGGAATATCCGACGTTTCTAAATAGTTGTGCACTTTCGGCATTGTTGCACGTTCATTTTAATAACGAAAAATTTGAGGAAATTTTAAAAAGAATCCCCACTCTCCATATAACTAGCGCTTCAGTTATTTTAAATGTCATTAATCATTGCTTTATAATTATTTATAATTATCGATCAAGTTCCCTTAACAATAAGCATCTACGAATCAATAATTCATTCGTGTGACCCAATGACTTTGTATTCATTAATTCCCACCAACGAATTCCTACGAATAATCCACACAGGATAATAAGTTTAATTACGACATTATATTTTTTAATTGTTCAACTACTATAGTGTCCGCGCACACGTTCGAACTATATTTAATATATATACACATGTGTTGATAATTTTATGATATTTTTTCGAAAAGAGAATTAAGAAAATGGCGCTTTCGTGACGTACGGGTTGGAAGCCGCTTTAGTCGTTAAATTTCTGGATAATAAATAACTTGAGCTTGAAGTAATTTTTCTTTGACATGACTCATAACCCCAATAACCCAAATCTAAGATCTATACGTTTCACAAAACTCTTGTCGAGTCTCCTGTCGATCGTGCTGTATATGCTGTATATGTAACCTTTCGCGTTTTAGACTTTTTTTACAGTTTTTTTTTTGTTTTTTTTTTTAAATTTTTCTATAACCATTCCCTTATACACAAAATCCTCGTTTTATTAATATTAATGTAAAAATGTGCATTGTTATATGTAATATATTTGACTTTGGATCTCGAATGTTTAGTTGAAAATCTGCTTATGAATAGCTCTGTATAAATTTTATGAATTTATGAAACACTGAGTGCTTTGAAAGAAAAAAAAAAATCAATTAGAATAAGAATATCTGGTTTTCAATGTACGGACTCGAGCATTTATCATTTAAAGCTTCAATGTATTATTCTCGCAAGTTTTTCTTCTATCTTCTATGTATTTCGCACATAATTTAAGCATCTCGCTAAGCAATTAAACTATAAATAGTACGTATTATCATAAACAAATAAGACATTGTCTTGTAAGACTAAATGTTATTTATTAATCTTTAAATTTAAAAAAAAAAACATGCACGTAAATTTCTATTGCAAAAGTAAAATGGTTTAAAAAATTATTTAAAATAAAATATATGCTACCTTAGCCTTAACAACTGTATTAATATTTATTTTTATATAATTATCTATGTATTGTTAATTATAACTACGAATTATAATATACACTATTATTAATCTATAATTGAATGTTTTATAAGGGACTTGATAGCTGTTACTTAACGTTTTGTTTTGCTGAAAAAATTTTATCATTCATCATTTAAAGTTAAAAAATTGTAAATTGTATTTAAAAAAACTTAAAAATTTAATTCTACTTTAAATATTCTAAATACATATATATATATATATATAGACTAAACATTTATTCGTTAAAATAAACACGTTATTTTCATGGAACGTGCCATTAAATTTTAAATCTTTTTTGCCGCTGTTAATAAAAGTGACGTAAATTGTTATTGAAATATTCAAAAGGGTACATTGATAGATTGAGCATCAACGTGAGCAGACACGTGAGACAGTGTTGTCATTTTACATAATACTTTATGAATTATTTATGAATAAAAAGCAATAATCGTTAAGTTGAAATTTCCGTATAAGCATTTTTATTACAATGTTAAAAAAAAATACGTAAAATAAGTAAACATTTTTGTTAAAACGCGAAGAATTTTGCAAAAGTAAAATTCTTTTTTTTTTTTTTTCTTTTATATTATATGAAAATCAATAAAATTAGCGTATTTGATGAAAGATAAAAGATTCTAGATTGCATTACTGGCAGCTATTTGCACGAAGATATTAATATTGGGCAACGAAAAGACAAAAAAAAAATCGATGGACCGCTTAGTCGTTGATATAAGTGAATCTCTCACTTGTCCGATGGCAATATTTAGAACGTAAACATGCGCGTGAAAAAAAATTATATGCTTTTAATGTTATAATTTCATTGTAATTATCCACGCAGCAGGAAACACACCCGGACAAGGCCTAAAGAGATGATAGTAGGAATAGTAATAGTAGGAAAGTAGCCTGATAATGTAATTTGGCGGAATGGTCAGTGAAACCAAGTATTATAAAAAAAAAAAAAAACAAAAACAAAAATGCTTAGCTAATGATTCGTATGCAACATCGAGTGATCATTTGAAGTGCGAGCGAAGAGCGAGCGCCTTCGAGGGCCACGCAAAACTCTAAAGCGAACGTCCTTCTCTACAACCCCCCCACACCCCTCCTCCTGCTCCTCCTCCTCCTCCTCCGCCTCCACCACCACCATCGCCTCTTCCTCCTCCTCCCTCCCTCCTCCCCCCGGTAAGGTACCACTACGCCGTAGTCGAGAGCTTGTCCCACCTAAAAACGACGAGCGCTTAGAATGGAGGCGGCGGCGGCGGCGGCGGGGACGGTGGCGGCGACGGGGACGGCGGCGACGGGGACGGGAACGACTTACTTCTGCTTGGGAACTGGTTAAGAGTAGCAGTCAGCATCTGGCCATCCTGAGCGTAGCTTATCACTCCTGCCGAGCATTATTGTTTTCAAAGGTGCGCGCTCTCTCTCTCTCTCTCTCTCTCTCTCTCGCGGGTAATTAGACCACTTGATATCCGCTTACAATTTTTCTTTAATTCTATATTTTTCGTGTGCCCGATATTGTTCTGAAAGTGCGGATTCTCAATTGGCCGAGCTCATTGGAAAGTCTCGACATTCACATGGCATTCCTCGACACTGTTATTCTCCTTTTTTTTTTTTTTTTTTTTTTTTTTTTTTTTTTTTTTTTTCTTCCCGTACACCTGCTGCTGCTGCTGCTGCTCACTACCCAAGTACTCATAGTCGAAATATCCAAGTTCTCCTACCTAGTAACGCCATACAATTTTTTCGTATATATTCGTGTAATACAGTGGCAATAGCGTGTAATTTTTTTTTTTTATTCTTCATTTTTATTTATTTATTTATTTTAGTTATTTATTTAATTTTTTTTTTCATATATTATTATTATTATTTCACTCACAGCCTTTTAAATTCTTTCTTACAAGTAATTATTAATTGCATTCACGTGAATCGATTAATTAATTCTCCTCAGAGTTAATGAAGATTAATTATTGTTCTTTGAATAACGTTTATTTATAATTAACGGCGCTTTGTGCATATTTTACGCCCTTATCCGAATACATGTAGTCCTAAGCGTGTAATCTCAAGCAATACTACTCCGTCCATTGAAAATAAAAAGTTCAAAGGCAAGGACACGGATTTTTTGCTCTATTAATAATATAATAACGAGGATTTAAGACTTTTCAATAATGTAAAATGAAAAACGTTGCGAAAGTTTAATCGTCGAAACTTTTAATTGCCTTATAATAAGAATAATGTAAAATGTTGACGTTCAGTCCTTATTAGACGTATTAAACGAATTTGCCGTGTACAAAACGGCGCATAGTTTTTCAGAGTAGCAGGGGACGCGAATGATACAGGCTATAATGTATTTTATTTTATTAAAATCAGTTTCACGTGACGTAATGTAGATTTATGCTCTTCGAAAGTGAAAGTGCGCGACTGGCTTTAGCGAATCTGCTTTTTTCTTTTTATACTTGTATATATATATATATACACACACAGAGAGATAATTTAACAATTTCTATTTAACCAATGAAATATAAGTAAACTTATTATTCACTTCTAATATTCCCTTTTCTTCTTGCTTCATACAAAACTACTACGAAAATTTTTTTAATAAGCTCCAAAATTTAAAAAGAAATTAAATCTTCGATATTTAATAAATTATACGGATGCTAACGCCCGCATATAAGTGGCACATCTAACATACACGTACAAATTATATTTAATTAATTATATTACGTCCTAATTATTTCATTTAAGAAAAATTGCTTGAAAATAATAATATGGAGCGAGAGAATTATTTTCTTATTAATTAATAAATACAATTTTACATGATAGTAATTATCTTTTTATGTTAAATAATTTTTTCATATTAAAAATAATGAAAATAAGATATAATGAAGCAAGACCTCATCAAACCTACAATTCAAATTCAAATAGAAAGTAGCGGCAGTGTGACATACATTGTACACATATATATTTTTCTACGTATCATAAGAAGTAAAGTAATCATATTACACATATATCCGCACAGTATTCTCTAGAAAAAATTATATTTATATTTATATTTATATTGATATAGTTATAGTTATATTTATATTTATATTATTTATACGTTTGTATAGATTTATGGTTGAATGACGTGTTCAACTCGTTATGTATGAGTTTTTACAATACAACAATGTATTTCAAAAGTAAAAAAAAAATATTTCGAATTAGTATTTGAACTTTATATTCATGTAGCTTTATACCATTTGAATCGACTACCTGCCCCATAAAAAATACACACTAATTTTGGTACAAGGAAAATAGCCGGTAAATTTTTCTAAGAGCATCATTTATAGGAAGCTAGGTATATCGGGTAAATAATATACTCGAATACAGATGTATTTTTTATTTATAATATAAAAATAAATTTGTATTACCAATGGAAGGGATAGTAATTTTAATATTTATTTCATGAGATGGGTGGTATTTAAAAATTCATACAAACCCTAAAATATCATATAATAATGAATATAAATATAAATATAATAATTATTAATTACACGTATAAGATTATTCAATTGTACAAATATATACGATGTGCATGCGCGAGTGCGTATATTATGAGCTGACGCGTTTGTTTTGAACATCCTCCTGATAGAAATCATGAAGATGATTCGTAGTAATGTAAGAATATTATAAGAAACGTGTAAAATCAACCGCAGTAGAAAAATAATAGCTACAAGCTTGGATAAAAGTCAAGCAGCGGCATAAGAATTACTAAAGAAAATATTTCTATGTCATCCATGTGACCCGTTCCACCTCTTCTTCCTCTTCACTTCAAGGCCTCATCAACTCGGCTCGGCGATATTTCCTTTAGCGCAGCGGCTTCTTACCAAAGTCTTCTTACCTGACCAAAGTCGTCATGTATATAACTTCTGCGCCTATATGGATATTTATTTGACCGATTCGTTGTTCCAATTGTCACGAAACCGCTTTGCTTCTCTACCAAAGCCACTTAAAAGAGCACCCACGATACGCTTATGATGCTGGATATGACCCTGGAATCATCATCATCAGCCTTATCGTTATAATTTTACTTTGAACGGGCTAAGCTATGCGCGTTGTTTAATAGTGCCCTTAAGCACGGACTACGAAAACTAATTATCCTAATAGAATGAGAAATCTAATAGAATAAGAAATTGTTGAGAAACGAGGATT
Organism: Ceratosolen fusciceps; assembly: GCA_018883505.1. Classification (NCBI taxonomy): domain Eukaryota; kingdom Metazoa; phylum Arthropoda; class Insecta; order Hymenoptera; family Agaonidae; genus Ceratosolen; species Ceratosolen fusciceps. The sequence goes on from RCIC01000054.1 coordinate 368,373, forward strand.
TAAATTAATAGCAAACAAATGTTTGAGCGCAAGGGAAATTGACAGTTCGATCGTTTATAATTTAACAATTAGAAATATTAATTATTTGTACGATGTAGCGTATGGGGCCAATAGTATCCTGACTTTATAGAACTTCACACTCCTCGGGCGTGAGATTCGCATAAAATTTCTTACCTACACTTGGTTGTGTTTTTTAATCTTTTAATCAATCAACATTTAATTCAACCCGATTAAATGCAATACGAAAGCAAGTGCGGCTTTACGTTCGCTTAACGCAATGCGAACTTACATAGTTATGAATAGGCGAGAAGAAAAAGCACGAGCCCTCACCCTCGACAAGGTCTCTAACAACTTTGTATCGTGTCATATCATCGAAATATTATATAAACTTTTTTTTTTAAAAAAAAAAAAAAAAAATCTTTATCGATTTGTAATTATCTTTCGTATACTTTGTATCGAGAAGATTGAAATCTAAGCAACGTTAATAACGAGGAAGGCCAACGAGAGGTAGAGGTAGAGGTAGAGGTAGAGGGAGAGGGAAAGATCCTGAGAGAGAGAGAGAGAGAGAGAGAGAGATTAAGAGTGACCGAGAGATCGAAATAATGAGCCAAATCCGCTTTAGTTCTCAGCAGTCAGTCGGAGAATGGGAGGTCAGCAGCAGCAGCACCAGCAGCAGCAGCAGCAGCAGCAGCAGCAGCAGCAAAGGGACGTTTATAAGTGCAGCCTGAGTTCAAAGGCCCAGACGATAGCCAAGTCCGAGCTCCGCGAGGATGAGCAGACGCGGGATCACGCGCTCGAGCAGTTCCGCGAGTGGATAGAAAAGCATCCGAGTATCACCAAGTGCAGGACCGACGCCGTCTTCCTCTTGCGTTTCCTTAGAACAAAGAAATTCAGTGTACCGCTCGCGGAGGACATGCTCGAGCGCTACTTGACCATACGTCAGCTCTACCCGGACTGGTTTCAAAATCTAGACATCGACGATCCGGAGATCGAGTCCATTATCGACGCCGGCTACCTCGTGCCCCTCCTCCAGAGGGACTCTCACGGCCGGAAGGTGATCCTTTCGTGTGCCGGTAAGCCTTGCATTTTTTGTCCTCCTGTCAAATCTTTACAGACTCTCGACCTCCCTCTCCCCACCCCCTTCTCCCCGGGTCGTTTCCTTTAATTCCTTGTAATTACGTTTGGAAAGTACCGAGCGGTACCGGGGGTATGCGACAATCGACAAGTCTTTACGGAAAAAATTCTGACACTTCTTTATGCGAATGATCTCATTTCATATTGGCATTCGTATTTTTCGTTACACTTTACTTGTGAACGGCCGCGACCAGCGCTCCTCTCGCTAACATTATCTAACAACAACCCGATCATTCGAATTTAATTAATCAACGTTGTATTGCACTTGGGTAAGTGTAGCTTACTCTCGAAATCTTCGTCCGCTTTCTTATCCGATGGTTCGTGATAAGCTCTCTTGATTTTTCATTGGGAGACGGTCCGCTTGGTCTGGAAACCCGACGTATTTCATTGATTTTCACGAAATGCCAATAAATCATTGTAACAACATTCGTGATCACATTCAGAAGTCCATGGCCATTCGTCCCAATTGTCTCTTCACGAGCATACACGCCTCACCGATCACTGAATCCCATTATTTAACGTATATTTAACGACTTGTATACGGAGACTGAAAAAAATGCTGTTCGTAACGTAAAAATATCCATTGACAATTTTAATCCAAGTAATTCCTATATTAAGAAAATTAACGTTAAATTAGTTCATTCATTAATCGCTAAAAATAGTTCATACATTAATAAAACATATATAATTATATAATTATACAAATTGTATAAATGTACGTGTAACGTATGAACATATTATGTTTATATATTTATTAATAGATGTCACAAAGTTATTATTGTTATTTTTTTCTCCGTTTAATCATTTATAGCTGTATAACAATTTTATGATTTTATTGTAAAAAATGTTTTCTATTTTCGCACGTGATACAAAATGCTAAATGCAATACGATTTCTTGGTTTAACTAGAGCCACTGAATTGTAACGTAGAAATCATTGTTCGTTTTTCGAAAATTCGACTAATTAACTGGAAGCAGTAGCTTTCTCTCTTCCGTTCGCGTGCCTTTTCCAGTTTTCTTGTGATCTCTCTCCCTCTCTCCCTCTCTCCCTCTCTCTCTCACTCGTTCGCTCGTTAATAAGCATATGCGCAGACGTATACGTATTATTACTTAAATTTCTTACGCTGCAGCAATACACGTAGCAACTCTTTTTTTTCGAACGTTTGACGATTAATTAATTATCTAAGAATAAATAAAAAAAAAAAAGAGTCGTTATCTGAATAATAAATTTGACAAAAAAAAAATATTTAATAGCGAATCAATTATGCAATTCGCGTCTGATCCACGACGTAATACGTGAATACGTAAATCCGACATCGAATGATCGATAAAAGTTATTCTACTTAAGTAATTAATACAGCGAGGAAAATTTTGCTGAACACGCACACAGAATATTTTTATAAATGTTCTGTTAAATATTTAGAATTAATTGGCACTGAGGTTTTAATTCAAGGGATATTCGCACGGGCTGAGGTACACGTCGAAGTATCAGATAATCTCTTCATTTGTCTAGTTATAGTTAATTTATTTGGTTGTCGGAAACGTAATTCCCGTAAATTAGTCATAATTTTTTTTATCTATTATTTACTTCCTATCGCAATTATTTTTTTATTACGTGCCGGTTTTCTTTCACGGTGAAAGCTGTAAGTGAAATCAAATAAATTTATCCGCAAGAATAATAAAAACTTTTAAACTAGATCAATTTTATCATGCCTTCCAGAAATTGTCAAATTAAAAAGTCACGGTTGTAATCATTATAAATTTTATGATATTTTAATTAGCCAACAATTGACAGTTGTTGTTTACTAAATATAATATAAGGGAGAGGAAGAAAAACATTTTTTTGAAATTTGTTTATGCAGTATGTAATATGCAGTTCAAAAATATTAAATTAACAAAATATATTGTTTTAATTTTGAGCAATTTATAGTAGCAATTGAAGAACTTTTGACATTTATTATAAATTGCCAAATTTTGTTTTATCGAAATTTCTATAATTAATTCACAGAACTCGTCGTATTTATAGAAAACTTACCAATAACCATTTTATGATAGTTGTTATTGGTATTCTTTATTTGCGTTATCTATACAAGAAGTATTGATTATTATGCGTCCAGAAATTAATCGCGTATTTGATCCAACAGAAAAGAAACTTTGTATATTTTAACAAGTATTATTACAAATATTTTCAATTAAATTCGGACATTGATGAGTATTCAAATATCACATTGTTATTGTTATTCTCTCTAATTTATTATGCAATCACGCACTTACGCTTTCTCCGTAAAAACAAAAAATTGTATTTTTAATTTTTTTTTTTTTTTTTTCCATCATTACGTACACTTTGCATCAATTTGCATAAGTAGGCGCGTGCTTTATTTATTTTTCTTCGTTCCGTCGTAGAAACTCTGGAACATTTTTTTTCTTTTCCAAAATACAGACCTTAGTTACACGCAGACTTTATATTTTTAATGCAATGTCCTAATAATTCCAAATACTTATTATAAAACTATTCGACTCCTGCGATAATACGCGAACGGTTTGATATACATGTATACATGTATACATGTATGTGCATGTATACGTATAAACGCAGGGGTATTTAAGAAAGTGATTTCTTAATGTTAGTCTTTATTGGCCCGATGATGATGTTTAAATTGCAGATTACGCTTATTTTGACAGGTCGCTTCGATCCATACAAATTCACGTCCGCGCAAATGGTACGGGTTCACAGTCTCGTCGTAGAGGCATTAATGGACGACGAGGAGAGCCAAGTGCACGGCTACACGCACTTGAACGACGAGTCTGGACTGACGATGGGCCACCTGAGCTCTTGGTCTATAAGCGACATACGCAATATGCTCGCTTGTATTCAGAATAGTACACCGATGCGCCACAAAGAAACCCACCTAATCAATGTGCCCGGCTGCGCCACAAAGATAATCGAGTTGGCGCTTTCCCTGCTCAATGAAAAACTTCGATCGCGCGTATTGGTAAGACGAAAGCGACGCATTTAAGCTTCATTAGCTCACCCTGGGTATCACGTACCCCGACGATTTAGTATGAATTTAATTAAACTCAACAATATATTTTACAAACGGCATTTCTTTCACTTCCGCGATTTCGTGAAATGTGCTATATATAAAAAAAAAGAAAGAAAGAAAGAAAGAAAGAAAAACGCGCGGATGATGAACACGAGCCGATAAACGTTTATTACAAAGATTTACTGTACTTAATAGGTACGAATAACGTAGCTAAAAAGCGCGTAGCTAAAGTCGCTTCGAAGTTCGCCAAGAAGTTTTCTTAAGTAAAATGAGTTATATCTCCACACGAGATGATTAGGGGAGGGGGGGAAATGCGGATTTATAAAAGGTCGTGTCGTAGAATTCCTCAAGACTCATTATGCTATGGGAAACTTGGCATTTGAATTCCTAATATACGGGCGCGCGACGCTGCCGGATTAAAACTTAAAATATAAGCGATCGTCTATTTCGAATTCCTTTCATTCGTTGATTAACTTGAAACGGCGTCGTGCACTTTCAAGGAAAATATTATATTTTCAAGATAATATTCTAACTTATTTCACACGATTGTTTAGTAATATATAATTAATATTGTACAATCGATGTTTACTCAATGTTCATTGTTTATCTATCGAAATCTGACATCTGTCCTAAGGAGATTATAATTATAATTGCGAATGGTATTATTTTTACAGCTTCATAAGTCTCTGGAGGATCTACAACAGGCAATCGATTTGAAAATTTTACCAAAGGAATACGGTGGCGAAATTCCTCTATCAGAAATGATCGGTAAGCGCTCGTATTCTTTATTAGAAGAAAGAAACGGCAATACTCCGTTGAAACATTGACATTCTCTCTCTTCGTCATAATTGTAAATGCATAATTAATTTTTAAAGCTTAAATACCTAAAAGATTTTGTTATATATATATATATATATAAAGAGGGCCTTGCATTTTTTTTTTCATTCGACATTCATAAACATTGCAACAATGTAATGTTTACAAGAGAGAAAAAGAAAAAAAAATTAACGCGTAATTATTAAAAGATTATAATAATGCCCGTACAATATGCAATATGGGGCTCTTGAATTGATGATGTTGAATGTTAATTGTATATCTGAATTTCGCAGCCGAATTCAAGAAGTCGTTGAGAAAAAAACGGGATGAAATTAAAGCTCTGGACGAGATGCACATAGAAATATCGCCGAAGGACAGCTGCTCCTCGGCAACCGAAGGTCTCGGAGGACTCCCCGGCTCCTTTAGAAAATTAGAGGTCGACTAATTGGAAGCTGTGCCTTTACAAACAAAAAAAAAAAAAAAAAAAACCGTCTACAAAAACACCATTGCGCTTTTATATTTTCCTTTTTTTTCTTTTTTTTCTTTAACTTTTATATTATTCTTTTTAAGGAAACTCCATTATCCGAAGATAAAGCTGCAGAATTATTGTTTGTTTGACTTTGCGACTATTAAAACCTTTTTATATTTAGTATTGGATTCACGTCCATAGATTTTTTTTTTTTTTTCTTTTTCTTTTTCTTTTTCTTTTTCTTTCTTATGCACAACACATTTGACGACACAAGTTTGACGCGGAGGAACACACTTGTACTTTTTACGTAAGAATATTGTTTGTTTTTTTTTTTTTTTTTTTTTTTTTTTTTTTGTATCAAAGTGAGTCAAAATGATTAAATTGTAATGTTAATCGATTTTAGTATTCCACGGTATTGTAGCATTCGTGCTGTATTGTTATGGTGGTATAAGTTACCAAAAAACTTCACGTAATCGAACAGGACCGCGCGACAACAGTCCACCTCCCCGTGCTCTGCAATGTCAAATAGTAATTGTAACGCACGCGTAACGAGCACGACGGTTGTCAATATTGTTAATATGCATGGTTATTGTGTTGTGGGGGTTATTGACTGCCTAAACGTAATAATACGCCTAACTACGAAATATGCCGTCCCTCGAGATTATCTTCAAAGCATTTCCTATTAATTCTTCACGGCCTGGGGTTTCGTTTTAGTTTTATCGAACAAAGATGCCTTTCGCGACTTTTTTTTTTTTTTTTTTTTTTTACGGGGGCCGTGTTGGAACGTAAAGGATGGATGAGCAGAATAATAGCCCGTACCTTCGTTTTTTTTTTTTTTTTTTTTTTTTTTAATCTTCATACAAGCGCAGTTAAAGAAGTTGCCTAGTCGATGCCACGCACGATTTCATTTCCTTAACGTACTATTTAATTTTCTTCCGTTGTCGGTCGGCGGCATTTCCTTTTGAGATCACGTTTAACGGTAGTCGGTACATAATGTATTTTATTCTCTTGTTACAGACCTCTTTTCACAAGTTATTACACTTTTTATTCTTAACGGCGGTTGTTACAATGACGCGGAGTACGCGTTGTCTTTCGGCGACGTCACTTTTAACTTAAATTAAGGTCGGACTTGAAGGCGACAATCACTCGGCGGTTGTAATTATCTCGTGCTTACATTACCGAGCCTAAATCATTTTCACGATACAATCAATTTAATTTTTTTCATCTTCCATTCCGGTTGCATTCGATGCATTCGATGGCATTCGATGGCATTCGATGGCATTCGATGGCAATCCTTTATATCGGGATTATTCCATTTTCATTAATCGAATTGCTTCCTTTCACTTCTTCTTTTAAAACTTATATCGTTCTCGTTATACTTATTTACATTGCAATTCTTTCCCGAGACCCTACAATGATAAACCGGTAATGTCATTTTGTATAATATTATTATTATTTATTATTTTTATCTGCTTTGCTAAATCAGTATTGAAGTCTCTTGAACCATCGGGGTCCAGGAAAACGCAACACATTGTGGAAGGGAAAACATGGCCAACGTTACCCTATCTAGATTTTAATAGAACGTACAAGAGTGCATTGAACTCTTTTATTCGACTAGAATAATATTTACAGCTAATGAGGACATAATAAAATGCTAGATTCCAATATCATATGTTACATTATGTATGTTAATACTCGTTACGTCTACTTATAATAATAACAATAATAACAATAACAATAATAATAATTACCTTAGTATTATTTTTATTATTTAATAAAGTTTCTAAGGCTCTGTTGTTATACACGAATGATTTTATGCTTACAGAATGTCTATATGTAAGTGACTATCCATACTATCAATACTATCAATTGCACTAAAGAGGGATATCGGTGTATTAATACTTGTAAATGAATTTTTGAATTTTTATTATTACGATACGTAAGAATCCTAGAAATATGAAATACGGGTATATGCGATATTGTTGTAAATAATAAAATAAATATTAAGCACACATTCATTTGCACTTATACATTTGATGCGGTCAATGAAAATGCTTTAATTACAATACTTTCTTTAATTGTTTTTTAAGATTTCATAATTCCGATGATTTTTGTCAATTTAAAGAAAATATTTTTTATACAATAGTTAAGAAAATTGTCTGATTTTAAAATAATTTAATTTTAAATTTACCGGTAAATTACGCCATTTTTAGATGGTATACACTTTAATATATTTGGCTCTCAGCATAAATACATACAACTAAGTTTTTACAATTATATATATATATATATATAACTCGATAAATATTGTATAATATTATTTGTTAATTTAAATTGTCTTTTATATTTAAAAGAGAAATATCCATTGTTTTTACATATACTTAATATAATCTATATCTAACCTTAAATATATGGCAGATTAAGAGATATAATACGATCATTACATAAATATATATTGTTTAAGTATATTTTCATCCGTTTCGATTTATTTAATAACTGAATGTCAAATTTATATTTATTAAGATTTTATATAATTATTAAGCTCGTAATTTCCATTACGCAATAAGATTTTATCCCATAATATAAAATAGATTTAATTTATAATGCATTGAAGGATGTACAAAATTAAAAAAAAAAATTTATATATATATATTTAATAAATCGATGATTAAAAAAAAAAAAACAAGTTTTAAATATATACATTCAAAAAAGATTTATAACCTCTTTTATTATATTATCTAATATAAAAAATATATAACTTTTATCTTTGCTTATAAAAATTTGTAAAATATAGAATAAACGCTGTAATGTATGTATATATATATATATACACATACACACGCGCGCTTTTATAGTATCATTAATAACGCACTTCACTAATGGATTGTAACGTATTACATAACGTAGTTAACTATAAATCTAACATAAATAAAACGATTGTAAATTTTTATTTTTTGTACATTATATCAGATTTATGTAATTAATTTGATTAATTACGAACATATTTCTTTGCAGCATCTACAAGCAATGAATTTAATGCCTGATTCGTTGTTCAGTTTACTTATTAATTTATTTGTAAAAAGAACGAAAATGTTTTAATATCATTTAGAGATGTGTATTTGTATTTGTAATTTGTTTAAATTTTATTTTTACTTTCACCGACCCCCCCCCTCCCTCCCAATATGTATAATTAATAGAAATCAAATAAGCTTGTCAGGCAGAAATTAAGAAAGTTAATATTAATAAAAAAAAAAAGATGATGTAGAGGTACGCGATGGCATTGTTGGCCGACGATACAATTATTATTTAATGCAGCTGTTATAATAAATTAATTTTCCAATTAGGGATATTATGAAGATAAGAATGGAAATGTATGAGTGAGGTAATGTACGTCGAGCGTATTCCTTAAGGTTGAGGTCGCAGTATAAATAAAATGTGCGGAATGTAAGGACGGGATCGAGGTAGGTGAACTCTTTCTTGTACGACGTAACGCAAATGATCGATCGAGTGATTTAAGAGAGAGAGAGAGAGAGGATCGGCCGGGAGAAGCGCGATCTGATTGGAAGGAAGAAGCCATTCGAATGACGCGCTGCCGTTCGCGCCTCTCGAAGCTGCGGCACGTATTCCCATAGATGCCAGTAGCGGTTAGTTTTGGCGCGGATGTCGGATACTACGAGGATCGTCGTTGCCGCCGGTAATTCCGATCCGCCTGCCTTCTCCTTTACCCTCGGCCAACCCTCGGCCAACCCTCGGCCAACCGTCGGCCAACCGTCGCCAACCGCCGTCGCCGTCGCCACCGTCACCGCCGTCGCCAACCCAATAACCCCGGTCGAGAAGAGGTCGCGAGCGCCGGCCACCGGTTGCCCGCGCATCCGTCCCATTAAAATCCAACAACGGCTCGGGCGGGCAGTCTCCGTCCCGCCTGTCGACCGCCTGTCGACCGCCTCCCGTACCCCCGTCCCCTCGGCCCCCCCCTCCCCACATGCGCGCCGCTCGCGCAGCTCCTCCACGGCTGACAATTTTTAGTGTTCCGTTACTACCCGTCAAGCCACAAGGTCTTCGTGCCCGAGGTGCACGCACGCACGCACGGGCGCTTCCGTCAGTCGAGCCGTCACGGTCCTCCTGATCTCTCTCTCTGCCTCTCTCTCTGCCTCTCTCTATCTCTCTCACGCTCGCGCTCGCTCGCTCGCTCGCCACCGACTACTTCCTATTCTACTCTATAGAGTAGCGAGCCGGTGCTCCTTGTTAATAGGAGAAGGCTCGGCTCGGCTCGGCTCGGCTTTAACGGAGGAGGCGCCTCTCTAAGACAGAACTTCTTCGGGATCCCAGCCAATGGTTATTGGCTAGCGCTGGAACGGCGGTACAAGCCGCCGAGGACGAGTACTAGCGCTTTCCCGGCGAGGAGACCAAATTCGACGTCGGCTGCGCGCGTTCAGCTTTCCAGCAGTCGACTATTTCTCCCACCCTCTCTCTCTCTCTTCACGCACACACGCATTTATCACTCTCAACTTTTCGCCCTCTTCACGCCTCGTCACACTAGCCGCTAACCCTTCGTTCTCGCTTTCACCCCCACCAAACCTCCTTCTCCTCGACTCCTTCTCTCTCCCTCTCTCTCTCTCTCTCTCTCTCTCTCTATATATATATATATGCATATGTATATGTATATGTATATGTATATATGCGGATGTGTATGTGTAGTGCAGGCGCGCGTATAGATCTATGGGCGCACGAGCGAGGGTATTAATACAGATGCCGTTGGCGTTGGGGACGTGTGCGTGAGTGCGTGCGTGCATGCGGCAGGGCAGCAGCAGCAGCAACAGCAGTAGCAGCAGCAACAGCAGCAGCAGCAGCAGCAGCAGCAGACATGTATATTGGCTCTCGAGAGTGAGTCAGTTCGGTGCGCCCGTGCACACGGGAAAAAAGGAAAGAGTGTATACGAGTAGATCATATTAGCATTGGATTAAAAAGGTTGATCGTAGCGACGAATCCACCTTCTTCCCGATTCGGCATCCTCACACCGAAGAGTCCGTATCTGTGAAAAGGTGTGTGCTTGCTTGCTTGCCTGTTAAACCGAGGAAAAGAAAAGAAAGGAAAGTAAAGAAGAGCTAGCTGGTGGTGCTGGTGGTGCTGCTCGTGGTGGTGGTGGTGGTGCTCGTGGTGGTGCTGGTTGTGCTCTAGTGGTGGTGGTGGGTGGGTAGTGGTGGTGGTGGGTGGTGGGTAGTGGTGGTGGTGCTGCTGCGGCCGCTACCGCTACTGCTACCGCTACAGCTACAGCTACAGCTACAGCTACAGCTACTGCTACAGCTACTGCTACTGCTACTACTGTGAGCCCTGCCGTAGACGATGTCTAGGAAGTGAGGCAGAGGGCCTGTAAAGGAATTGGCTCGCTCGTAAAAGGTGCGTATACGGTCGAGAATTTCCAATTAATTTCCAACGCGTCCTCGGCCGTTCTGGCCAGCTCGCCCAGGTTAAACGGGTCGCGCAGCCTCCAGCGGATGAATAAAAGCGGCGCCGAAAGAGAAAAATCTAATCGACGCGTCGCGTTCGCCGCGCGCACCACTTCCACCTACGTTATTCTGCATTCGGCTTCCCGTTGGCAGGAAGGAGCGGGAAGGAGCAGGAAGGAGCAGGAAGGAGCAGGAAATGGGAAAGAGGCGGCGCGACGACGATATCGCCTCCGCCGCCGCCGCCTCCGCCTCCGCCGCCGCCACCAGGCGAACGTACACGACGACGCGCTTATCTCGACGCCTCGATCGTCCTGTTTTCTTCTCCTCTGCACTTGTCTCCACTCGTGCCCCCGTTGTCTGTCCCGGCTTTGTCTGCTTCCGTCCAAGTACATTGTGTGCCGCTCGGTATTTGCTCGGCATTTACTCGGCATTTCCAACGGAGTCTCCTCGAGCCGTCGAAAGCGCTTACACACAGAGCGGGGATAGCGATAACAGTCGCTCGAAAGTGGTGGGGCTTATTGGGGTTATTGGGGTTAGGGGCGTTATTGGGGTTATTGGTTATTGGGGTTAGGGAGGTTATTGGGGGGTTATTGGGGTATATGTACAGAGTGGCAACGAGTAGTAGCAACGACCTTGTCGTGAGAAATCTCCGCTGCCCGGAAGTAGCTTCCGTTGAGACAGTCATCGCACTCTTGTCTTTCCTAGGTCTGTAAAAAAGCTTGTGTGCATCCCGTAGAGTCGGAAATCCATCTCGAAATATCGTCTCGAAACAGCTGTGCCAAGTACATTAAAGACGAATTGCCGAGGGTTTTTCGGCTCCGCGTCGTTTTGACGAATGAACTTTCTATCCATCGTCTCTGCCCCGTTCTACTAGTCTACATCCTGTATCTTGTCACAAGACAAGCGACTCGACATTTTTCTCACATTTTTTTTTTTTTTTTTTGACTCCCAAGTGATTATTTGCGCCAAACGGGCCTTGGACAACAAATTTCTCAACTACAGGGTGGGTGGCAGCCACAAGACTACCAAAGCTAGCCCATTGCGAATTTTGCCTCTATTGCAGGCGGATTCTTTCAAAATAGAGCTAATATTACGAATGCGTGTACGCTCATCTCTCTCTCTCTCTCTCTCTCTCACTCTCCGTTCTCAATTTCGGTAGTTCATCCATCGAGTGTAATACATGCTTCGTGCTCGTGTAGCAATTATATTTCAGCCTCTCATTTAATGTTAAAATATTTCTGACTGAATGAATAATATAAAATTTTTAACTCAAGATACACTCATTCGAATCGACATTTCCTTCGTCTATTATTTACTATCTATATCCACTACTATTATCCTTATCATAACATTTATTCATTTATCTTTAATAACATAAAGTTGAATATTCAATAAACAGGCACAGTTTTTTTTTTTTTTTTTTTTATTTATAACAAATAGTTATTACATCATATATCATATGTCATATCTATTATATTATATTATATTATATTAAATTATATTGTATAATATACTGTGTACTTTTCAGAAATACACGTGACAGTCATAATGATTGAAAAATCATCATGAAAATACATATTTCTATTTAAAAACAAGATTTATTTATGTTCAGTCGAGCTTGATATTTAATTGGAAATAAGTCTTCAAGAGCTAAACAAATTTAATATATGAAAATTCATACCACGTAATCGGCCATTACGTATATATATATATATATGTATATTTCTTATTTCCGAGGTTTCGGATTATTTCGAAATATTCTTAATTATTATTTACAAAAAAAAAAAAAATTACATTTTCTTTATTTACGTTGATTAACATTATTTAATTGAAGCAAATGTATTGTACAATACAAATAAAACGAAAACTTGTACACGACTTTGCACAAATTTTTATTTGCAATCTTATTGCAATCTTATTTTGAATTTTGTTCTATGCCCCTTCGTCTTCGTCTTTGGCGATGAATCGTTAATATAAAAAAGAAAAAAAAGAAAAAAAAGAAGTAGAAATTGGATTTGCTTGTAAAGTAAAAGAAAATTGTTTTCCGAATTGAGAAACTGAGTTGCAAAACAAGTCCGAGGTTTCATTTTTTAGAGAAGAAAAGCCTCGTACGATTAAATATCAATCTCCCTCGAATATAAAAATATGATCTACAGATTTATAATTTATTATAAAAAAAAAAAAAAAAAAAAAAAAAAAAATATTAGAAAATATTATTAAGAAAACAAGAATATTTAAAGCGGTTGCTTCTTAAATATTTTCATATGCCAAACCGACTGTGCTTGACTGTGTTGCAAAAATTCCTGTTAGATGTTAATGTCCTGCATTAAAGAGAAACAAGAGGATAAAAAATTTTTTTTTTTTTTTCTTTTTTTTTTACTCGTATAACCAGAATGACAATTAAGGAAATTATTGCATGTATTGCTCTGTGAACTCATCAATCGACTCATTGTATGTCGTCAGACTTAGTGCAGCCCATAAGCTGATATGATGACTCATATACAAATTAGAGAAGAAGCGAGTACATTTAACACGCGTAAATACTTTTGAGAGAATGAGGGAGTAGTAGATGCCGGTCGGTGACGGTGAGAGAGCTATTGCTACTGCTGGTGGTGGTGGGTGGTGGTGGGTGGTGGTGGTGGTGGCGGCGTTAGTGCTATTGCTAGTGCTGGTTCTGCTACCGCTACAGCTACTGCTACTGCTACTGCTACTGCTACTGCTACTGTTGATGATGATGATGATGATGATGATGATGAGAACGACTGAGACCGTCATATTAAAATATTAAAATCACTCGGGCAGAAAGATCGTTGCAGATATACAGCGCACGCGGCCAATCAGTTAAGTCATTGAGTAGTTGCTCGCGTTATCGTACGAAGAGTCGCCGATCCGATCCGATATTACGAACTTTTTTTTTTGCTTTCCGCTGAAGCGAACGTCAAGTGCATCCGCGAACCTGAGCTCTCACATACGACAAGGCTTATTACTGCTCATTTCATTGTAATTCATCCAATAAATAAGACAAAGCCTGCTATCGTTTAACAAATATCTTTTACTCCCTTTGAATTTACTTCAGCTTTACAAGCACCGAATCGTAACATTATTCTTACAAAATTTATTTAGAAACTTTCTTAACAGAACAATAGCCAATTGCTATCGTGCATCTATACGTGGGCACAAATACGCGCGTTTCCCATATTATTTTATTCATACTTAATTTTTCAACTGATTACGTTACCTCCTTACTTCTCTCGTTTTATCGATTCTCTTTTATTGCGACATGTATGTTTTATGATGTATATTATTTGTACGCGCATGTGTAAGGGATGTGCACCTATTATGGAATATAAAAAATAATATTTAAAATTTTAATTACATCAGCGTAGTAATAAATAAATAGAAGGATTTTTTTTTTTTTTATTAACTCCTGCATATACTTGTACATTGCATTTGATAAAATAACAAAGGAGGAATATATGTCGAATATAATTAAAATTTTCAAATGACTTTCGACCGTAGAACAAATTTTTTAAATTAACACAAAGCTGTATATTTATTAGATAAATTTCAATTACTTTCAATTGTTAGGGAAATTCATTAGATGACAACTTGTATTTAATAAGGGCTTTCGTAGATTCATTTTTCTATCAAAACTCTTCGAAGCCATAAAATTTCCAAAGTCTATTTTATAATTCATACAATATGTAGATTATTTTCATTTTTAATTAAAAGTAGTCTTTAATACGCATGTAGCAAATAATTACTTAGAACTCGTTAAGCAATTATACATTAGACAACGATTTTTATAAGTAATTATTTTTTTTTAGCTTATTGTTTTAATTAGCTTTTGTTTACTTACTAGCAACTAATAAACGTATTAACGCAAACATTTCATTTGGCAATATAAAAATTAATAAAATACATAAATAAATAACATTGGTGTAAATTATTAGTTTTTACATTAATTATAATAATACATTCTCCGATATAATTACATTTCTTTTATAAATATTAATTATATTAACTTTATTAAAGAAGAAAATTATTTTGTATAATTTGTGCAATAGGTATAATAGTTACAAAAACTTCTTCTAAATCATAGTTTAAAATTAAATTCTTGATACGTCACAAACGCCGATATTAATTATTAAGCATTACAATACAAATAATATAAATAATTGCGCGCGAATATACGCAAGCTTCATTTTTTAATTCAAAATGTTAAATAAATGTTTTTAAATATTATTAAAATTCGTGGATGATTAGAAATGATTTTTAAACAATTTTATAAACTTGTAAATAAGCTGATAAAATAAAAGTATGCACGCTATATACAATAAAATTTATGTTTATTGAATACAATTTAATGCAGAGAAAATAAGAAAATTTTTTATTGAATTAATAATAGATGATAATAGTTATTACGTTGTTATTTGTTTCATTTTAAATTAATGCAAACGGCAATATTCATTTGATATTAAAAACCTAATTTTTCATTATATCTATAGTAATATTCTCAATTTGATTTCTATGGAAGCAATATATTTCAATTTTATTCAATTTAGTTTCTTAAAAAATGTTGAAGGTACGGGATAGAAATAAATATAAATTTCTGTTATTAAACATGCCATTTATTTTTTTATATTAAATCATTAGAATTCTTAAGCTTTTATTGTATTATGAATTTTACGTCTTAAATATCATGTCAAGTTTTTTTTAAATAAGCTTTAATCGAAATTTCATTTATAATTTGTGGAATTTTATGAAATCTTGTACTTATTACAAAATAGTGTAAAAGTTAATCAAACCTTTATTTATAAATTACAATGTCGATTATAAAAATTATCGGTTTAATTCGTACGCTCATTTAACTGGATATAAAACTTTTTAAATTTTATGTCCTTATTTCTGAATAATTAAGACAGTCTAGTTTTTATTTAAAAGCATCGCTAACTTAAGCACACACACACACACACACACACATACACATATATTATTATTAATTTTTATGAAATCGAACGAACCTTCAATTTTGAATGAAATATAAGTTAAATTACCGGATATTTATTATCGTTAACCTGCCTGTAATAAACTTTTCTAATACATTAAATAACGTAACTTAAATATCTGAAAATGTTTTATAATTTTTATCGTTGTAATATTAAATAATTAAGTAATTATTAAGTAATCGAATATTTGTAATTCATAATCCTGAAATTCCAAAAAAGTGATGAGAGTGACGCGGGCGGAAAAGAAGTTGAGAAATGAAACAGACCATTAAATGTTTAAAATATGGAATAACGCATATGAATATTATAAGATAAGACACAGAAAATTACAAAAATTAAAAAAAAAGATGGTCAATTAGATATTGAAGCGCGGATACGATTCACGGAATATAATATTCTTCTATTTTTTACTTTGTACTCTTTCATTAATTATTGATATTTTACTTTGTTGAATAATAATAATAATAATAATAACGATGATGATGATGATAAGGTGAATTAATAACGATAACAATAATGATGATAATAGAGGTGATGAGGATAATGTCGGTGCTTCGTAATAAACAATGAATGTATGCTGAATGTGTCAGGGATTGATTTAAAAAATACAAAGTATATCCAGTTTATAAATAATTGTAATTTATGGTATTGCAAGTAAAGTTGAATTTTTTAAAGCAGAGCTTAGAGGCATATTTTAAGGTTCGATCTATGGTGCGAGGTCGATTGAAATAAAATTGCTGTATAAACGATTCGCTTAAACTTCGTCTATGCATTAGTTTGGAATTAGTTGAAATTAACGAAGATGTTCTTAGGGAACGGGCTTGGATTTGTTATTGGTAGTACGGAAAGGATAATTCGGTCGTACGTTTTTGATCCTTCTAATGATCGCTTCCGCATCACCTCGAAGGTCGTAGGAAAGAACAGCCGCTTTATAGATCCGCGACCTAAGAAGGAATAAAGTTGTCAGTTGCAGTCGTATGCCGTGGACGAGGGGGGTGGGGGCGGACGGGGAGGGGACTCCATATTTCTTTACTACTGTATCGCTGTGCATCGATCAATAGCCTCACGTCACCCTTGCACACCCTCGCTCTTGCTGCTGCTGCTGCTCCCCCCCGCCCCGCCCCAACAACATCCCGCACTCTTCTTCACTTGGCGTACCTTCGGTCTTTCGACACTGCCGTCACTTTGCCGTCACTTTGCCGTCACTTTGCCGTCACGACAGATTTCTCTCCATATTATCCCCTACTTCAATCATCCTGTACTCATGCACTTGTACGAGGGTTTTGAAACCTACGCGCCACCATTACGATACACAATCCCATTACAAGCTTTACACTTACAATCCCTTTACATACATTCGGTTTAAACAATCTCTGCTTATCGATATTACTTTACTGGCTAATTGGCGCTCCTCTGAATTTCCTTACCTTACCACTAGCGCGTGTCTTCATTTACATTGCATCCACGACCTCGATCGAAAAGTATCGTTGGCATAAAAACAGAAGAAAATTTAAATCCTCACTACCGAATTCTAATAATAACTTGTATTAATTTGAGATTTTTCTCGTGGTAGAAGTATTGCAGCTATACGTAGTATTTGCAACAAAAAAAAAGAAAAAGTTAGATTTCAGTGGTAATATTGTAAAAGAATAAAATTTTAATTTCATTGCATAATAAAATTATTTATGAATTATCTGTATAATATTTCAATAATGTATCAATTTTAGTTTCAATTAGGACATTGAATTTGTGTCGGTTGAAACCGTTGAAAGTGTTCAAAGCTACGTATTGTATCGTTATTACAGTTTTTCAAATTACGTTCAGTTCCGTATGAATTAAATTTCCTTACCTATTAACACTAATAATGTAAAATCAAATCCAACCGATTTTTGTATTATTTATTATATATTTGATTGTGAATCATTCAATGACGCGATACTTACTCGTTTTAAATATAATAATTGACTCACTCAAAGCACACTCTAATAAATGATATTCAATGTAGAAAAAAAGTTTAATATTATAAAGCCTAATTTAGAATGAAAATAAGAACATTTCCAATAAACTAATTTCAAATAGTTTTCAATATATATATATATAGGAATTTAAAACGATAGTAATTAAAAATCATTTATAGTATCATTCAATGTCGAACTGACGGTTTTCTATCATATAAATATGTAATTCAGGAGTAATATCTAAAATCACGAAAAATGTTATTTATTTATATTAAATCGTCAATGTGACGTATAAATTTATATTTATATTTATAGTCGAGTTTTTTTTTTTTTTTTTTTTTTTTTTTTTATTATAATACGTTTATTTAAACTGGCTAGGATAACAGAAATATAATACACTATTTTTCTTAAATCTATTATTTAATTAAAAAAAAAACTGACAATAAAGAAAGTACCGAGAAACTTTGAAATTCCTTGAACTATACAGTTTGGCAAAATTATCTAATTTTTTACGTTTGTATGGATCCTATATCAACAAGAAAATGATTATTCTTAAAAATATTAGTCGAATCATCGAAATATTTTCATTATGAACACTCAATTTTTACAACGTTACATAATATTATTTAAAAAAACAAGTTAAGGTCACCTTTAAACAATTTGCTGTATACTATTTGTTTTTAAAATAAAAAATTTTAGCCTTGTATATACAAAATCATTCGTACTCATTAAAAATGTATTTTCCTTAATCCACCATGATACTTTTTATTTAAAATAAGCCTTGAACGTAGTTAATAGAAAAACTTTATAGAATAGGCAGAATTCAGTTTTTTTTTTTTTTTTTTTTCTCTCTCAAATATAGAGTTTTTAATAATGGCTTCGATGTCTGTTCGTGTACAATCTTATTCGCATTATTATTTAAATTAATTCCAAGAACTCGATAAATTTTCGATTGACTAAAAATGGATATAGATCTTTAATACGTTATGCTATTACGTATTAAAAAAAAAAATCTCGCAAAGACATTAAATAACGATTGTTTTGGAACTCATATTCCTTAGAACTATTTCAACTAAATACATAAGAGATACATCATAATTTATATAAAATTTCAAATATATCGTTAATTATTAAACACTGCTTCAACTACTTTATAATATTTTTAAGCGTTTTGGCAGTATTTCTTTTTAAGATTATAAAATTATTTTTACTCTTTTATACCTCTTATACGTAATTTTATCGTAAACATATGCAGCGCGCGTATCATTTTTCTAATATAAAATATAAAAAGTTTTTTAATACATTTATTATAGTTTAATAATTAATATGTCAAAAACAGTTTGCCTATCATTCAAAGCGAATTGATATTTTTAATTTAGATTTAATAATGATCTAATAATATTAATCAACAATTAATCAATGAATTATTCTTTACAAACTTTTTCAATTAATATTGTACAATTGTATAAAACAACGGTTGTATTATACTCATAAACTGTACGGCTCATATATTATATTAAAAAATTTCTATTAATCTTCGATCTTCGTATAAAAAAATGTTAATGTTACCAGCATATATATATATATACGGGCATATATAATAATAATACACGTTATTTGTATTCAAATTATTTCATGTAGACATTGCAATAAAATGACAGGTTGGCTTTATTTTTATTTGATAATTAAGCAGTTTTTGCGTTATAACAGTTTCGGTATGAGGAATAATAAAAAAAGAGAGAAAAAAAAAACGGGAACGTTCCATTTACATTATATTTCTGAGAAAGCCTCTACGAATTACCCACTAACGGCTTACATAAAACGTCGATAAGAATTCGGGATCAAATTTTAAGTTTCTTTATTTTAATAAAAGTTCTAATAAAATTTATATTTAAATTTGCGTGACTTCATAACACAATGTATGATTTTATTTAAGTAAATTTTCTCCTTGTTGGCATTGTGCTAGCTGACATCTGACACAATGAGCGTATTGTACCGGATGCCGAGCTCGATTCTCATGTCAGTCGTATTACACGCAAGCGCATATGTATTCGAGGGTTTCGTCAGTACTTTTATCCGTTCAGGCTTCTGATGAAGAACAAGGGAAAGAGAAAAGATACCGCAATAATGACGCACGTGTGACGACGATCTTAGGGCCTGACTCGGCGTCAGATACAACACAGCGTACACTAGGAATTCACGAATACGGGAGCAGACGCACATATGTGCACAATGTGCCTCCTTCCCTTTTTAACCCACGTCTCATTTTACTTTTCTCTCTCTCCCCCCCTCTCTCTCTCTCATCTTTTCCCTTCTCTTTTCGTCACGAAATTTTAGACTTGTCACCATTTACTGTCCTCATCTAGTATTAAAAATATAATAATACTTTACAATTAAATTACAGTTCCAATTATAACAGTAATGCCTACGATACTTAACGTAAATCATTATAAATGTAATTATTAATTTGATTTTAAAAAAAGTTCTAACTATTAACTGCAATAATATTATTTGTATTTTTTTTTATATTAATTATTAATCGTTTCAAAATGAAAATCATAACGAGATTTTCTTTATTTAGAGTAAAAATCATTCTTTATGTCAAATAAAAATGAATTATTTTTTATATATATATATGTATGTATATATTAAATTGACCCTACCGATGATTGTTAAGATGCAGAATCCTAAATATTTTTATTTGTTGCAACGAATTCGCAGTTGCCGATCAAACATATATTGTTACAAAAAAAAGAAATTGAATTTGTTAGAGGACTGGCGTAAAACTTTTAAAAATAAAATAATAGTATAAGGGAAGCGATGTGAAAAAAAAAAGAAAAAAAGAAAAAAAGAAAAAGATGAAAAAAGTAAGGATATTAAGACCGAAACAAAATTTTTTTTAGTACATGCACGTGTAATAGATGAATAATAATAATATTTGGTTGACATCGTATTGGGAATGTATTAAATTTATATTGGGCACTGAGCACAAAAAGCATCTGATTATTAATCACATTGGATTGCGGAAATGTTAACGAATGCTCCGTACGTGTAAATTTATATATTTACTTTTTATTTATTTCCATAAAAAAAAAATGTTATACACGATAGTCTATAGTCGACGAAAGTAGCGTTCAACTCTTTACATCCAGTGCCAAGATCATGAGCTATAAGGCTCGCTTTGGTATCCCAATGATATATGTCAATATTATTATATTATCGACGGTATAATCGTCTATGTATATTATGGGTAGAAAACAAAAATGGTTTACTTAATCTGCCACCGTTCTAGGTTGTATACGGATTGTACGCGGCGCTTCCTCCGGCACCACCGACGAACCACGATGGTCCGCGATGCTCGAGGCGAAACTACTCGGCAATCTTGACACGATGGGCCACTACTGAGCATCAAATCGTCTAACCGGGCGTTGCACAATAACCAACGGTCGAATGGAGAGCGGCGAGGAAGCCGCGGAGCCACCAGGGGCGGCTTTTTCAATCGGCATCCTGCTTTCCGCAGCCCCGGATTCCAATCCGTTACGATCGACGATCCAGTTGAAACGCACCCGGGCTCACTGACACAGACGCACGTACGCGCGCCCGCCATCACTTCAGCCTTCTGCGCCTAGAGCTGCTGGTCTCGTATTATTTCCATTGCCACTCCATCCTTGTGCCTGTCCTTGTTTATCCAGCCACTTTTACCTTGAATTGGCCGCTGGTCCGATTTTAAAAAATATCTCGCACGCTGCCGACCCTCGACGGACGAGGAGAAAAAAAAAAACGAGCCCTTCCACTCGATCGGAACAGTAAGCATCCTTTATTTATGATCTATTTTAACAGGGGCTTTAACAAAGATAATTATTGTGCATTAAAGACATAATCTTTAATCTGTAATTTCAAATATATATATATATATATCGAACCTTTCGAGGAAAAACATCATTATATAAATGACGACAGGGTACAACGTGTAAACATATGATTAACGTGTTGCCAACAGTACGTAACAATAACAATAACAATAACAATAACAATAATAAAGAGTATTATTATTTTTTTTTTTTTTTTTATAAAATATTTAATACATCAATATTAAAATTCTTTTATAATAAGGTAATTAATATTATTTTTTCGTAATTAATAGTAAGGTATGTAAAGTAGTTACGTGAAATTAATGTTCTTATAGGGTTGAAATACAATATTTTATTCGGAGTCTTATATTTCGCGACTGGCATTTTTATTTTATCCGTAAATAAAATTAAAATGTTGTAAAAATATATATATATATATATATATATAATAATAAAGATGTTGTAAAATTGTTAATATATTGTAAATAGTTCGAATATTTATTGGGCCGGTCTGCTTATACTGTTAAAGGTATAGAAAAGATATGTATTACGTTATATTTTATTACTATATAAAAAAAAAATTGGAAAAAATAACGACATCACGTTCCGCTCTTTTTTCTCTGAAATTTAACTAAATATATTTCATATATTTCATATATTTTTGTCTTCAACGCTTCATACTGGATTGAACGACAAATTATATATAAAAAACTTTATATAAAATTTTATTTTCATATTCTATTTATAGTATTTCAATTCAAATGTAATAACATAGAGGACATAAAGGTTTGCCTTTCCATTATAATTTTTATATCACAATGATTGTGCTGCGCAAAAGTATAGGGTTATTAATTCGAGTATTAGGTGAAGAGTCTTAAGCTCAGTCGTTTATATATCGTAATTATAATTATAAACTTTATTTAACGATACTCAAAATTTAATTGAAGTCTAAAATTTTCTGTTAATGTATGTCGATATCATTTATATACATATATATATATATATATATATTTGCTTCTTGAATTACAGTTAATAAAGCACAGTACGGAAATCTACATTGCTATTACGTTATTATAAAAATTAGTGCACGAGGGTCGATAATATCGCATAGAGTATTTTATTAAAATTTTTAGATAGAATTTCTACTTGTATACTTGTTTACTTACATCTGCAAAAATGACATTATTTCACCCTCATTCTCCATCTTCCTCTTCATTCTAATTGATATTTGCATTGTTATTGCGCAATTATTATTAATTAGAATATGTTTTAATAAATGAGTCTCCGATATGCGTATGAATAATAAAAATGATTAAAAGTCAACTCGTCATCAAGTAAGATCATCGTGGAAGTGAAATTGTAATAATGTTTATTGTGCCGAAGGCAAAAGAAACGATGATCAAATCGATTGTTGATATTCATACATCGATCACCGTATAGCCAAAGTAGTTTGTTTTCATATAACTATAGTCAAAACATTAAGTACGACAACACAGTGAAATACGTTTTTGTTTTTATGTTTTGGACAGATTTTGGGAAAGAAAGTGCAGTATCTAACAAAGTTTTACATTCAAAAAAAAAAAAGAACAACAACAACAACAACAACAACAATGTTGAATAAATGAAGCTGGAGAAAAACGGGATAAATATCGTTCGATCGTAATAATGTCTTCTGGGATGGATTCGATACGCTGATTAGATCTTGGTTTTACGTGGAACTAGAAGATGGCAAGAGACGTCCTGTAGTAGGGAAAATGCCACCTGCTAATAAGTTTCCCGCCTAAGCAGCACTCGTAACGTGAGTCTCTCTCTCTCTCTCTCTCTCTCTCTCTCTCTCTCTCTCCGTCCCTTTATGACTATGGTAAAGCATTCAATTTTTCAGAGATATTAACGCAACAATTTTTAAAATAATAATATTTTAAATTTTCCGACCTTGGGGCTTCATACCTATATATTTTCTATGTAATTGGCTCAATTTTTCCAATAATTAACATATTACTTTCTGAAGCTAGTGCACAGCATCGAAGAAAATAAAACGTTAAAGTCTTACGCAAATTAAGAACAGTATTTATTATTAATGCAAAACGTAATAAGTTCAACATTACATATTACTTTATGTTTATTTATAATTATTTTTCAATTAATTTGATTAAATAACGTTAAACTGATGCTGCAGCTTTTTGAATAGTTAAGCAGATAATAAATGGTATAACAATATTTCAATATAATTATAAATGCAAAATCATCACAAGGTGCTATGAAAATGGTTTCGCTCAATTAATTATATCTATTTATTCGATTATAGCCTCTATTCTGTTAATAAAATTGAGATTACATAGATTTATACTGTAAAAAATGTATATAGAAAGAAACTGATTTTATGACATTTACTTTTAATTACTTTAATTAGTCACTTGTTGTCGCAAAATCATTCCACGTATTCGCGAAAAGCCGAAAATAGCTTAAATAAATAAAATAATACCTACATTTACATTTACATGTAAATTTAATTAAAGGGATTCATATTTCATTAAAAACGCTTTGAATATTAAATGATCTGAGGACAGTAGTGGTGACGAACCTTAACGATAATAAACTTTTGTTGTTGGCAGTATACATCGAACGGGAGAATTCAAGGACATTAAGGAATCGACTTAGCTACTAAAGAGGAAGAAGAAGAAGAGGAAGAAGAAGAAGAGGAAGAAGAAGAAGAAGAAGAAGAAAATGGCGGCACCGGTAATCGAGAAGAAACGTTTCTTTTGCCGGGAGTGGGCGTTCGCTAAGCTGTCGCACTGCCTGGATCAGCGACCAGCCTCCAAGACTTGCGGGGCACTAATTGTCGGGGGCTCGGGGAGCGGAAAAACGGCCCTGTGCGCGGAATTGGCCTGGCCTACGAGCGGCCCGACCGCAAAGCATCAGCGCTCCCTGAACAGGCGCATCCTGGCACGTCACTTTTGCCAAGCGCGGAGCGAGGCGAGCCTCTCACCCGCCCAGTTCGTACGTAGCCTCGTCGCCCAACTACTGCAGGCGAACTCCGACGGCACCGCACTGGCCCCGGTAGGTCGTCGCATCAACCTTCCAGCGTCACTCTATCCAGCGTCATTCTAGCCAAAGCCGCAACGTATCCCTAGCATTACCTTTCAAATCAATATGCTCAATTTACGACATTTATCACAGGGTTTTATTATTATTGTTATTGTTATTATTATTATTATTATACATTGATCCAGTGTCGTGTCTGTATTTTTTTTTTTTTTTTTTTTTTTTATTCATTAAGTCAAATTACCGATGTGCGCAAAGTGCACAATAATGCATTGCGTTCTATTTCCAACTATGCCAATGAAGGAAGCGACTACTTTGCAAGTGCAATAGCAGTGCAACTCCAAATGTAAAATATACGCGCGTAACTTATTTTAACGAGGGCCATTATTAGAAATCCCCTTGGTCGCTTCAAATATGAAAAATTATCAAAGTTTTAGTGAGGGGGTGAAAAAAAAACAAAAAAAAACTAATAACATCTTGCCATTTGTATCAATAAAATATCCTCGATACGTAGGCTTACAAAACTATTATTTAAGCATTTGTAATCTTTAAAAGATACAAAGTACTTAGTCTTCAGTTTAGGATCATTGCGTATGTAAAACAGGGGATGGATCTATTTAAGGCAGCATTTAAGCACCGATGCTGAAGGGTAGAATATTTCCGATACATTAACTTGGCAGTATAAATTCTATGCACCCGTATTTGCTTTTAAATTTTATAGCAGTTATATGATTCAGTTAATTTATCTATTCTCAAGAAGCATGGATAATCATGGCAGTAAAGATAAATTAAAGAAACATTCTTCTATTCATAAGATATCATTTGTATGGTATAAGTATAGTATAAGATTAACTTTAGAGGCAGAATATTTTATGTTATAGAACGAATGTACGGAAATTGAATGGAATTTAATTAATTCCATTGCGCGCCACATTGTCACTGTATACATTGCAGAATGACGTCAAAGTTCAGCTACGCTAATAACTCGAAATATTTTATAATGTCTGGTTGTCATTTTAAAAAATAACAAATCGATTAAAGTATTAAAATCCAATTTTTAAAGAAAAAAGTTTCTTCGCAACGCACAAGAATTTTACACGGTTTTTTTCTTCTTTCAATTCACGATTGACTTACGATGGCATTTAAATTTTCATAACTGTTACACACGCACACACACATATATATATACGCGCGTATACGTGTATGTAATTGTGCATGAAGGTAGTGAGCAATATCCATAACGAGATACGTATTTTACAGATTTTTTTTTTTTTTTTTTTTTTTGTTTACTTATTTGTGAAATCAAGCAAATGCCTTTAAGTAATCGACTTTTTGTATTTACCGTGCGATTATTAATAATCGGCAGTTGGCAAATTCACCAAGCGGTAGCGCGACGACGATATTGACAACGACGAGCAACAACTCGACGGCGCAGGAGGCCGACGGGCCCGGGAGCGGGCTATACCCCGCTATACCCCGCGCGATCTCATCGAGGGAGCTAGTTGCCGAGGCCTATGCGGAAAAGCTGCGCACCGATGCCGATATCCAGGCGGCCCTGCAGCCCGAGGTCCTCGACCGCAACCCCGACGAGGCCCTCAGGAAGGCTGTGCTTTTTCCATTGCTCGAGGTCGAGTCTCCGAAAGACTGCCTGATGTTGATTGTCGACTCGATTGACGAGGGACCGATCCAAAGCCCAAACGCCCAACAGGTAGGTGACTCGCCTAACTCGCTTGATCAATGATCAATTCAAAAAGCCCGTATCAATGATGCGAGCGCTCGCAATGACTTTTATAAAAAACGGGACGGGTGCGTCTCTGCCGTACCCGTCCCCGTCCCCGTACCCGTCCCCGTCCCCGTCCCGTCCCCTCTATTGCTTTATCCGTCGGCCGTGCTTGGCCCCGATGTCTAATTGCCAATGTCTTGTCTTGTAATATATTCGGTGATCGTAGATGACCAGCGCGAGCCTGTTGACGCTAAACGCGGGTGGCTCCGGCCGCGACTCGAGGCGCGGCTCCGAGAACGAGGACGAAGAGGAGGAGGTGTCCCGCACCATCGCCGACCTTCTCGCTAGCCATCATCACCTGTTCCCGCAGTGGCTCCTCCTCGTCTGCACTGCTCGCCGGCAAAGCAAGGCCGTCTTGCGCATGTTCACGGGCTTTCGGAAGATCGCCCTCGACGATCTGCGCAAGTCACACGTCGTGCGGGATGTTCAGCATTACATACTCGCTCGGCTCGATCAAGAGGACGCCCTCAGACAACACATTTCACGCGACACTGCCGAGATGCTCAATCATTTGCACATCAAGAGCAACGGTTGCTTCCTCTATCTGGAGAAGGTTCTCGATGGCGTTGCCGAGAACTTCATTGTACTACGCGAAGTCAGGGAAATTCCTGGTTCGTTCTTCACTCGTTCTTCACGACCACCATCACCACCACCAGCCCCCATCACCACCAGCCCCCATCACCCGGCCATCGAACTTGTCATTCGTCGTTTTTATTATATTTTTCGTTATCGGGACCGATCGTGACACCAATCGTCCCTGCGAGTGCTTGTGCTTGTTATTCATTCGTCTTTCGCTTTCTATGTCTCGCGGCTTTCTTTAAAATTTAAGCCGGTAACTAAGAGCCTCGACGAAATGTATAAAGATTTATTAATTGCATTGTTTTTTTTTTTTTTTTTTTTTTTTTACATTGAGCGCGATACAATCCACATAGACATAGTACATAGAGTCTTTATTGCGCCCCCCGTGCGTGGTTCACAAACGTTTGACATTAACTTCCAATGAAACGTAAACTTTTAATGAAATTTTAACTTCATACCTCTTATTTTTTTTTATTTGGATTTTCGATCTATGTATTTACGTGCATAAAGAGCGCGCGCTTTATATATTATATAATTCCTTTAAAAAATCTTGCCATCCTTTCACGACAAACGAAAACCAGACAATTTGGTCAACATACTCCTCTAACCAAATTCATTTTTCTTATTTGCTCTCTCCTATATATATATATATATATATATAGAGAGAGAGAGAGAGAGAGAGAGAGTAAATAAGATAATAATTGTAGTGATGGGAGTAATAATAACGTCAACGACAATAACAGTAATAGTTACTTTGAATAAAATTGTTCAGGTACTTTGAACGGTCTTTATCTTTGGCTGTGTCAGCGGCTCTTTAGCCGGAAGCAATTCACCAAGGTGCAGCCGCTACTGAACGTTATTCTCGCTGCGAAGCTGCCGATCAGCCAATCGATTCTGTTCGATTGCGTGAGGACGTCAAATCCCCTTCTAACTCAAGAGGATTTTAATCGTCAGCTACAGCTACTGCGTCGGGTCATCTCGGTCTCGCGCGCAGGCGCTCTCATGCTTTTCCATCACAGCTTCGCCGAGTGGTTGCTCGACGTCAAGCATTGCACGCAAAAGTATTTGTGTTCCGCTGCCGAAGGTGAGCGAGCAGCCTTCACAACTACGCAATTACGGCTCTTGGTTGTCTCAAGTCGCCTCAAGTCGCCTCAACTCGCCCCACACTCTTTTAGACATTTGTCTATAATGTGCACGAAATTTTATTTCTCTCCATTTGATAGATGTAGCGAAAAAGTTGTCAATTGCGTAAGGAATGTGCGCTTGAAAAACAATACATGAGACACAATATCTTATTACAATTGATCCTTTAATGTACATATAATTGCAATTTTGAATCCACAAGCCGGCTCTACATAATAATAATAATAATAATAATAATAATAATAAAAAAAAAAGACCACGCTTACTTTCCATTATTTTTTACAATTTATATATGCTCTTATTAAAAAAAAAAAAAAAAAAAAAAAAAAAAATCATGACCCAGTATTTAACGTTAAAAGTTCTTCTCCATTGATCAGAGATTTATCATATGCTTTGTAATAGGACACGCGATGCTCGCCATGCATTACACATTACGAGCCAGCAACCTCGATCCCGACGAAATTTGCGTACTAGCGCAACATGTACAGGGTGCCTTCTATTACCAAGAGCAGCATCAGCCACAGCGTCCGTATTTTCAACAACATCATCACCATCATCATCATCATCATCATCATCACAACCATCATCATCATCACCACCATCACCAACCACAACAGCAGCAACAAGGACAACAACAGCAGCAGCAACAACCACAGCAACAGCAGCAGCAACAGCAACAGCAACAACAACAACAGCAGCAGCAGCAGCAGCAGCAACAGCAGCATCAGCAACAGTCGGCTGGAGAAGCTGATGATAATGTTGATGACGTTGCTGCTCTTTCCGGAGTATTGCTGGCTTCGTCGCAATCTCCGGTGCTTGACTCTTATACCCTTCAGCTCCTGTGGTTAATAGATAGCGGGGCGCAATTCTCGCAATGTTATTTGGACAGCAGTGATTGCATATTGTGGCCCAAGCACGATACAAAGCTTATGAAGCTTTTAATTGACGCTGGAGCGAAATTGTCGCAAAAGCTCACGACCGAGGACGAATGTGGCAGTAACGTCCACGTCTCTTCTAGTCAGGTGAGCTCACAATCCCCCGCCCCGCCCCCAATAACCTTTTCTTTCTCCGCATAATATTTTTATTTTCATCATTAATACTTCATTAATATGCTCAGATAAAACAGTCGCTTATTTATAATGAAAAAAAAAACTCCATGTCTGAAATACAAAGTTATTATTATTATTATTATTATTATCATTATAATGATTAAGGCTTTCGATGACAGATTTCACGTATATCAACGCCGACGGATGAATCGCCCCTGGAGCCGTTGGTTGAACTTCTTGGCGAGAACGGCGACATTAATCAAACGGACTCCTGCGGTCGTACCGTTTTACATAATCTCGCAACGGACGGGAACGCGACCCTCCTCGAATTAGCTCTCCAGGCTTATCCCGACGTAAGCCTTGTTAAATGCCCATCATCTTTTTCCATTGAACAATAAATATATACTTTTTTTAGTTTAAAACCTGCATAGAATAATGTAACAATTGTACTTGTACAATAGGTGCATATACAATGCATGAATATTGAATAAATTTGTGATAAATAAATATATTGTTGAAAAATAAAATGTAAAATTAATTTCACGTTAGGCAAAATTAGAGGCAACCGATCGCCACGGGCAGACGGCATTGAATTTGGCCGCACGTCATGGATACGCTGCCGTGGTTAAGGTGCTTTTAGCTGCCGGTACGAACGTCGATCATGCCGATTGCGATGGTTGGACAGCTTTGAGAGCCGCCGCTTGGGGAGGTCATACCAAGGTACACCCTTTCTCAATACTTGTCCCCCTTCTCGCAGCCCGACAGATAAAATTAAGATAGGATCGATAAAAATTGCACCGATTATATATTATATAGTTTTTATAGTTTTGTACAAATTTTAGGTTTAGGCTCGCTCGGACTCGGTAACTTAATACATAAAGAGAGATACTCTCGAATCTTGCCATTGTTAAGCGCAACGCAACAATAGTTCAACTTAAACTCGCCGCCATATCATCGATAGAAAAAAAATTTATCCTTAATAATAATTATTTTTTTTGTTTTTTACCGAGAAACCGCGGTACAGTTACGGTCGACGACTCGGTATGTGTATTGTAGCCGAGGTCAATAATAACCGTCGTATATCGTAATAATGCATTACATATCTACGTGCATATATATATATATATATAAAGTAATCGAGCCGAAGCATTTAATGAGACATTTGGATAACTAGCTTCCGGTATAGCGGATCGTTTGGCCCTATTGCCAAATTGACGGTCAATCCTTTGAGACAGGTGGTGGAGCAGCTGCTGGACTGCGCTGCCCTGGTAGACTGCGCGGACTGGGATCAGCGAACGGCCCTGCGAGCCGCTGCTTGGGGCGGTCACGAGGAAATCGTCAAAGCCCTCCTGAAGCACGGTGCGGGCGTCAATCGGACGGACGACGAGGGTCGCACGGCCCTGATAGCCGCGGCATACATGGGCCACGGTGAAATTGTCGAGCACCTGCTGGACTTTGGCGCGGAAATCGACCACGCGGACAGCGACGGCCGAACGGCCCTCAGCGTGGCCGCCCTCTGCGTGCCCTCCAATCACGGCTACGCCAAGGTTCACTTCCGATCCAGCTTATCTGTCCTAATATAAAATCAGCTCGATAGCGGGTCTGCCTCCCGGCCTCCCGTCCCCGGCCTCCCCCACTCGGTCCCGCCGATCCTCTTAGTTTTTTTTTTTTTTTTTTTTTTTTTTTTATCCTTTTATCGACCGTCCGCCGACTTTCTCTCCATTCGTTTTTATTCCCTGCCCTGAGATTTTCAACGCGCGCCTGTCTCATTGTCGCGAAGCCACCTCGAATGCTTTTATCGAGCGCCTCATCGTCAAACTTGGCGAGCTCGTACCTCGGCAGACAAAATTTTCACGTATAATATAAATAATGTCGACGAGCTGTTGATAATAATTGTCGGTAATGAATGAATTTATTTCAAAAACGTCGAAGGTGGTGAGCCTATTGTTGGAACGGGGCGCCGACGTTAACCATCAGGATAAGGACGGCATGACACCGCTCCTCGTAGCCGCATTCGAGGGCCACCGGGACGTCTGCGAACTCCTGCTCGAGTACGAGGCCGACGTGGATCACTGCGATACGACGGGGCGGACGCCCCTCTGGGCAGCTGCGAGCATGGGCCATGGTTCGGTAGTGGCGCTCCTTCTCTTCTGGGGCTGCTACGTGGATAGCATTGACAACGAGGGCAGGACGGTTCTGAGCGTAGCCGGAGCCCAAGGTGGCGCGGACGTCGTCAAACTGCTTCTCGATCGAGGTTATACCTCAATCTCGCTCTATAATCTTATATTCTCGAATTAATTTTAAATCACTCGTTCCCGAGAGCCCTTCATTACATGGATTTCCCTCCTCCTCCTCTCCCCCTCCTCCTCTCCCCCAATAACCCCAATAACCCCAATAACCCCAATAACCCCAATAAGCCCCAATAACCCCTTTCGAGTCCTCTTGACATGTTTATTCCTCCCTTTCCCTTTCTAACTGAGGGCGTATGCTTTTAAATTGTTTATGTGTTAAATTAATTGCGAAGGGCGCGTTATTTAAGGGCCGAGAGTCAGGTAAAGTTCGGTAAAGCTAAGCGTAACGCTTATCGTACCAAGGATAACGTGTACATGAGCTCATTAATTTTGCTCAGGCTTGGACGAGCAGCACAGGGACAATTCAGGATGGACACCCTTGCACTACGCGGCGTTCGAAGGCCACGCGGATGTGTGCGAAGCCCTCCTCGAGGCCGGGGCGAAAATCGACGAAGCAGATAACGATGGAAAGGGCGCGCTCATGCTCGCTGCCCAAGAGGGCCATACGAATCTCGTCGAAAGGCTCATTAAGCAACACGCCGCCCCCATAGACCAACACGCCCACGATGGCAAAACCGCCTTGAGGTTATATCAAAATCACTTGCTGTTGGGATTATTAAGAATCGCGTTCGTTATTAGTAGTGGTTTCTTCGGCCAAGGTCAAGAATCGCCCCTGCCGAATGAATTCCAGACGACATAGCTTTATAATATTATAATAATATAACGGATAGTCATATATAAAAAAAAAAATTAAAAACACCTGCACCGTATAGCATTGAATTATCTGTTTTGTGTAGGCACAATCGTGGTTATTGGCATACGTAGTAATTGCATTGGATTCCTTTATTTAGGCTGGCTGCTTTGGAAGGTCATTACGACACTGTTAAAGTACTGCTGCATCACAAAGCCGATATAAATGCAAAGGATGCAGACGGACGAAGTATTCTCTACATCCTCGCTTTAGAAAACAGATTGGCGATGGCCAGATTTTTATTGGAGCAAGCTCATCCTGACATTGAGAGCAGAGATTCGGAGGTGATATACACTTGAATACATAAATGCCCGCCGCAATATTATTATTCAATTAATAGCGTTCGTACATTCTCCTTTTTTTTTTTTTTTTTTTTTTTTGATATTATAGTTGGGGAAAGTGCTTGCTGCTGCTGTTGTAAAAAATTCAAAAAATTATAATACTTAAATAAACGATAGCGACGAAAGAACATTGTTCGATATTCGATAAATGGGTTTTTTTTTTATTATTATTATTATTATTATTATCTACGCTCCTTGACATATATATTTTTAGTATATATGAAATGATACAGAGTAAAATTAATTGTAACTTTTAATAATCGAATGTTATTCAGGGCCGAACAGCTTTGCACGTGAGCGCTTGGCAAGGGCATGTCGAAATGGTCGCACTTTTGTTGGCAGAAGGTTGTGCGAGCGTCAATGCTCGAGATAACGAGAATCGAACGCCTTTGCATTCCGCTGCTTGGCAAGGGCACGCGGCAATCGTACGACTTCTCCTCGAACACGGAGCCACGCCAGACCATACGTGCAATCAAGGAGCTACGGCATTAGGTTACTACTTCAATAAATAATCAATTATTCCTGGAAAGTAGATCGCTAACCACTCTCGGCTTTCCTCCTCCCCAATAACCCCAATAACCCCAATAACCCCATCCCCATCCCCATCCTCGTCCCCATCCTCGTCCCCATTCTCTTATTGCAAGTACACGAGTACACTGAGCCCTCTACCGATCTATTTCACGGGAAAAATCAACGATCGGATTTGGCAATAGAACGATCTGAATTACCCTGAGTAATAAATGAGTTGAGTAAGAGTCAAGAGTCAAGCAAAGCAGTTGCTTTTTAATTGTGAGCTCGATATCGAAATTACCGAGGCTCGAACGATTTGTAGGGCAGCCTAGCCATAGTGAATAGGATAATGCCCCACGTATTCCTAGAACCCGTCCTTTTAAATTAAATAATCGCTTGATTAACGAAATGTCGTCATTATTAGGTATCGCAGCCCAAGAAGGCCACGAAAACTGCGTCCGTGCATTGTTGTTACACGGAGCCGATCCTAACCATTCCGACCACTGCGGGAGAAATGCTATCAAAGTCGCGGCTAAAAGTGGACACGACGCCGTGGTTAGGTTACTGGAGGAATACGCCGGGAACCGTCGCTGCTCGAGGCCAGGTACGTAATGGCGCGCGCGCGACGTGCATCGATGATCCGGCGTATCATCGCACGCGCAAGGCGATCTTAGGCCGACTTATATTATTTGAATTGGCATTCGTAGCAGGTAGCAGTAGCGCGGCCTCGGTCACCTCGAATTCCACCACGGAAACGAAGCCCTCGTCGGCGGTACTGAATCCCATGACGTCGACGCAGTACAGTCCAGCTGAGTCGCCGGACTCCACGAAAAGACGTAGCTGCGTCTCGTTAGGTAACAACTCGAGCAACAGCAAGTCGAGTAGCAATTTAACGGGCAGTACGAAGAGCGACCACCGGTGCAGGATCAATCAGAATCCGGGAGCCGTTGCGAACCAGGTCGGCTCGAGCCGGGTAAGTGGACAATCCACCAACCAATGACATTTATTTTTATATTTATTTTTATATTTATTTTTATATTTATTTTTATATTTATTTATTTATTTATTTAATCGACGGAGCGATTCGAATGCGGCAGAGGGATATTTAAAAATATACTTTGTCCAGGCGGTGCTGTCGTTCACGCAGCAGCTGCAGCAGTGCTCGCGAGGAGTAAAGTCTCGGCCGTTGAGCAAGCTCCTTTCGCCCCTGAAGAGCGAGCCCCAGAGCCCGATCTACGCCTCGCCGCCGCACTCGCCCTCGAGCGACAGTATTATCCCGTACTCGTCAACCGCGACAAGCAGCCCGCCGAGCGCCCAAACTGCCGCCAGTATAATCCAAAGCCAGCTGGGCGTCTCCCTCCTCACGGGCAATCAGAGCACGCGATACAAGCCGGCCAACGCTTACGATCGCACGGGGGCCCTTTACGACGCCATCTGCATCAAGAAGAGCGGCCAACACTCGGCACTGGTAATTGTCTCCTCTCTCCCCCCCCCGCCCTCTACCATTATTATACATTGCCGTGATTTTTACTTACGTCCCGTCTACCTGGAAGGGAAAGAAAAGTCTGTGAAAATTTATCCCGAAAGGCTTCCTTCCTCCTTTGCCCGCTAAGAAATCTTCCGATCGTTAAATAATTCTTATGCGATCCATACATTTATGTGATTTATGCCCATTGATCTTTGATAGCCGATAATGGAGAGCAATTCGGAAATGAAGCCCTTCGAGCTGACGAATGAGATGCTGGGATTGTCCTTTAACAACGATAGGAAAAACATGAAGGAAGAAAAGAAGCTCGCCGATACGCATTTTACTAGAGATACTCATATGAGGATTATTTTAGGAAACAGTGGAGCCGGAGTCGGTCGCAACGTTAAACATAATTCAGATAATTTCGGTGGAAAGTAAGTCCTCCTCCTTCCCTCTCGCAACATGGCTTTCTCTGCTTTCTGTTGACCCTTTTTTTTCTCTCTCTCTCTCTCTCTCTCTCTCTCGTTATCTTATTCTTATAATAATAATAATATAATATATTCTTATAATAATAAGTACGTAGTACATTAACATTAATATTATGTAATACTATTGCGTATTAGTATTGAAATACTGTAGACATATCAAATGGTTATTGTTCAATTGAACTATATATATATATATATATTATTTACAATGTACTTACTTATACTGTGAATTTCACGTTTAAAAGAATTTCTTATTTTCTTTCGCCTTTAAGGTATTATACATAATTTTTTTTTTTTTTTTTTTTTTTTTTTTTATTCATATTTACGAAGATAATTCAGCTTTTTTTCTTTTATTCGTTTTTTCTTTCTTTTAATTATCGCGATTACGTAATGATTTTTGTCATCGGTAGGATTTGATCAATAAAATTTACATTTTAGTATCGGATATTCAAGACCTAAAAGGAACGGCTTAGTTTCGTCTAATCCAGCAATGCGTTTAGTTGCCGGAGTTAGAAACGGAATCGAAAATGCAACGAATCGAAATAAGCCCATAACAGCGCGTGTCAATGGTTTTCAATGGAAATCAGAAGCCAGAAAGGAAACTCCCTTATAGGAGCAGGTCAAACAATAACTATTCTCATATAATTTTATGATAAATTAACAATGCCATTCCATAAAACAAATTCCATAAAATATGCAAATTTTTTAGGATTTAACGATAGTTAAATGTACACACGAAGCTTCGGATCATCGCCAGGCATCCAATTGGAAAAGCTATCTGAACAAAAAACGAAAATCCATAAAGAGATTTTTCTCATTTCATTTGAGCAGAATCAAATTACCGCCAAAGAAAGAAAATAAAAGAAAGAGGAAACGTAAGAAGCAAAATGAAATGTGATTGTGTTCGACACGTTTCAGTATCCGTTAATACGCTATACCAAATTCATAAACGAGTAATACGAAATTAAAAATATAAAAATAAAAGAATCATAATTAATAATAATTTATATATATATATATACATACATATATATACATATATATATATATATATATATATACATAGTAGAAAAGAACAGGTGTAATCTTAATGATTTAAGATATGTATGTATAAATGTAATGTTTAGAAAGACCTCTATTGATCTCATCGAAACTTAAAAATGCGTTAATTCGTATATACGTGTATGCCTATACACATGCATATATTATGCACGTAAGCTGTGACGTTTATCTAAATATAAATTAGAATAAGTAAAATATAATTTAGACTCTAGAGGAAGAGGAGGGAGGAGGACTCACGATACTGTACTGAATTTCATATAAAATAAAGGAATAATATGTTTTGACTGGAGGAAGGGGCAGGGAGGAATGCACACAGGATATAGCACTAATTTTTCGACGAACACTTTGACAAACGTAGTTTTTAATTAAAAATACGTAACCGAAGAACAAAAATATGTAAAGAAACGACTAATAATAATAATAACAATAATAATAATAATTATAATTAATTATAATTATAATTATTATTATTATTATTATTATTATTAATTGTGTTACTGTTATAGTAGCATTGAGACTAGATTATATGAAATTGAGAATTATAAAAATTCTTTTGTATAAAACCAAGTTTACAATGAATACGTAAAATTATGGCCTCTAATTCAAAAGTAGATTTGTGTAAATAAAAAATAAAAAATATATAACTTCGGGCATGTAAGTATTCTCTACTTTTTATAATATTATTTTATTATTAATATTGTAGCGAATAAATATTTATTATGACATGTAGTTTTATTGTAATGGATTATTATTACGTTGTTATGCTGCAGTACATAAAGAAATAAATAATAATTTGAAAAAATACAAATTTTGCGTTTGTTAATCATTGTGTAGCCAATGTATTTATTATATAGTGCCGAATAATTTGAAAAATAATTTGAAAAATAATTTTTGTTTGGACATCAAAAGAAAAATTGAAGTTTCGTACAAACCTGGTAAAAAGTGCAATATATTTTAATAACCCTCGGACATTCAAGATAATGTCTGTTTTATGTGAAGAGAATTATAATCTTGTAAACAAATATATTTATGTTGGAAAAATGTAAGAAATTTAACTAACGCTATTGATGCTTACAAGTATCTTATTGAACTATGATAATTACAATTATACGAGTATATGGTTCGTCATTTTTCAAGCATACGAACGTAAATTTCTTGTACTATACGTATGTCGAATACTAAGAAGTTATGAAACTGATTAATACAAAATAGTTTATGCAACTCTTATCTGCTCATTTTTTTATATTTTTTACAAGTACAAAAATTTCTATAAATATTCAACATATATTAAAGTATAGTAAATAATAATAATAATAATTATTGTACATTTTACGTCCCTAAAAAAAAAGATTTAAAACAATCTATTTCATACGTACGGTTTTTAATTATTTGGCTAAACACAGTACTTCTTTTAATACAAATAAAATAAATACTGTTTTTGTAAAGAATCTTTATAAAGTTCATTTGATTGAACTAATTTTATTCTATAATTCCATATCATGTAGAATTTTTAAATTCACATTTCAATTATTTTAATAAAAATGTTAATAAGAAGCTTTCACTTATACAAAACAGATATGACTTTCAATAAAACTTATTAATTAAAAAAAAAAAAAAACCAAAACTATTCTATCATATATTTATGTACTCAATGCTACAATCTAAAATTTAAATTCAGTAAACGAATTACTTTGGGTTTACACAAATCATTTATCCATTACAATACTAGAGCAATGCATTACAATAAATTGCATTAGTATCGTATGACAAAAAGAAAAAAGTAGTAAAAATCATGTAAAAAAATCAATTTTAAAAAATTACAATACGGTTTAGTGAACTGAGTATTCAGGAAAAAGTTTTTAAAATATTAAAAAATGTTAATATTAACTTTTAAATCATTTGTAAAAAAGATGCAACCAAGTCTCATATTATTTCCATTGCCACTCCATCCTTGTGCCTGTCCTTGTTTATCCAGCCACTTTTACCTTGAATTGGCCGCTGGTCCGATTTTAAAAAATATCTCGCACGCTGCCGACCCTCGACGGACGAGGAGAAAAAAAAAAACGAGCCCTTCCACTCGATCGGAACAGTAAGCATCCTTTATTTATGATCTATTTTAACAAGGGCTTTAACAAAGATAATTATTGTGCATTAAAGACATAATCTTTAATCTGTAATTTCAAATATATATATATATATATCGAACCTTTCGAGGAAAAACATCATTATATAAATGACGACAGGGTACAACGTGTAAACATATGATTAACGTGTTGCCAACAGTACGTAACAATAACAATAACAATAACAATAACAATAACAATAATAAAGAGTATTATTATTTTTTTTTTTTTTTTTATAAAATATTTAATACTTCAATATTAAAATTCTTTTATAATAAGGTAATTAATATTATTTTTTCGTAATTAATAGTAAGGTATGTAAAGTAGTTACGTGAAATTAATGTTCTTATAGGGTTGAAATACAATATTTTATTCGGAGTCTTATATTTCGCGACTGGCATTTTTATTTTATCCGTAAATAAAAAAATGTTGTAAAATTGTTAATATATTGTAAATAGTTCTGAAAGCGTGGTTTCTTTATGTTTAAAATATTGCCTTTTATATTATTAATAATTACTAATAGAACATTTATTACAATATGGCGAATATTTATTGGGCCGGTCTGCTTATACTGTTAAAGGTATAGAAAAGATATGTATTACGTTATATTTTATTACTATATAAAAAAAAAATTGGAAAAAATAACGACATCACGTTCCGCTCTTTTTTCTTCTTTTCATTTTATTATAAAAGTATTAATAAATTAATTATCATTTAATGAATACAAAGTTATATATCGATGACTGTACCAAAATTATATTAAATTTTATATACAACGTGAATATAAATTTAGGCATGGCTTATATTTTATTATTTTAAGAAAAAAAATTTCATCATTTTCAATTGAAGTTGGTTGATTTGTAAGTGGTATTTACTTTCCTTCGATCGTTTTATATATCGAATAAAGTAATACAACGGTGATTGATATTTATTAGTCATGTGCTAGAAACTTTAATATAATAATTTCTTACATGTTTTTATTATTAAATGATTTGAATATAATCTCAAAAGAGATTAATTTTCTTAATATAACTAAGTATTTTCGCAATCATGAAATTAAAAAATACGTTGTTGTAATTAAAAAATAAAGTGTCATAATGTGCTTGAAATGGATCGACATTATTAGTATAGAGTAATTTTAATAAAAACTGTTAAACAATTTACTACACTGTATCCACCTACATGTATTATATTAAAATAATACACTGTCTGTAACCATACCTTATTCCTTTAAAACGTACATATATATGTTAAATGATTTTTATCTTCAATTCTGATGTTACTTTTTGAATGAGAACCACATATATAAACTGATGTTAAAGGAAATTATTTAAAAAGCAAAATTTTTAAAAAATTGATTTATTTATTTATTTTATTTTATCGCTTTCGATACAAAAAGTTATAATACGATAATCACATAAGAGTATTTTATTATAACTACTGTCATACAAAGTATATATGTATTGTTAAATTTTTACATTTTGTATACATTCTTAAGTTATGTATATTTGTAGTATATTTTTGGTATAGATTTTTGAAAATTATATGAAAATTATTAAAGAAAACTTAATAAATCTAAATTAGAATTTAAATACCTTTTAAAGATTAATTTATAATATTAAGTAATTTTAAGATCGTCTCTCTCTCTCTATCTATCTATCTATCTATCTATCTATCTATCTCTATCTCTATATCTGCTAATGAAATGCTAATGAAATTCATAGTATGTGACAGTAAAATTTTAATATGATTTAATAAAAAAAAATATATATATGTATATGTAAATGTATAAACACTTAATGTCTTACTATTCGTTATTTTTTATATTCTGATTGTTCCAGGTTTGTATTAATTTGTGTGTTAGCTACTTTAATATTAAAAATAAAATTAAAAGTTGTTTTCCTAACTAACACACTCAATGCTAAAATATGAAATACTAAATATTTTTTCCAAATAAAATAGTATAAAAGAATGTATTATGAGTAAATAAAATGTTTAGAATGTATGTAAAGATACGAATGTACAACTTAAATACTCCGTAATACTAGAATTTTTTTTAAAATATTTTGTTTATAAGATTAGTTAAACTAATTAAAGCATTATTTATAAATCTTCAAACACAATTCATCGAACAAGTTTATTATTTGTACAATAATACTTCGTATGATAATTTTTTATTTTTATAATGTTATTTTATGTTTTAAACAAATAATGAATAAATTTTTAAAGAAACAGTAAGACACGACATGTTGAGTAACTTCATTTAATTTATTTTTTCATTTGAAAACGTTGTTGCTATTTATTTATTCACTTTTATATACAATTTATATTATATAAGTTGATTAATGAACAGAAAGTTGAAATTGTTCTGAATATACACATTTGAAATTTTTTTTATTATAATTATTTATTAGTACATATTTTTTATCTATTTACAAGTACTAAAAGTTGCATTACAAAAGTTTTGTATCAAGTACACGAAAGCCCTTTATATTAATATGTATGTATGTATGTATGTATGTATGTATGTATGTATGTATATATACACACACATATTTTATAAGATAATATTCTATTCATAATTATTTATTATAGGAAGACTTCTTGCTAGTTATTTTAGGGCATAACAGACGGTGTATTCAAAACTTCTTAATCAACTTAGTAATAGAGCGTATCAGTAATGAAAACAGAACTTTTTTCATATGTCTGTAAGTGAGCTCGCTCATCGGTTTATGTATATATATATATATATATATATTACGTATTTTTATTGTACATTTGTACAGAAGGACACAACCATATTACTAATTTAAAAAAAACATAATATACATTTAACATATAAAAGAAATTCATGTAAATTAATTATTTATATTCCATATAATAATAATAATAATAATAATAATAATAATACAATGCCGTAGATACTGACTCAAAATTTACTTGGTTCATTATATGCGAATGTTATCCGTGTTATTACAATAAATATCGTTGATATGCATATTCAAAAATCCAAAAAATCATTTGCCTAAAACTTATCCTTAGTAACGTTCAAAATAAACCAAGTATAACAATGAAATTATTTGAAAATAATTATTATTAATATTAAGCATGCTATTCTTGACAATTTTCAATTATTAAATTGTATTAATTCATATATTAAGGAGAAAATATATATTTAATAATTGATGAACTTTAAATGGTCGTATCCTCATAAAAAAAAAAATAGCGATTATTACTTACTGGTCATACAGTTTTATAATACAAGAGCTATACTCATAGAACTTATGCGTTAATAAAACAATGTACTGAGACTAGCTATCACCGAAATAAAAAATAAAAAAATCCTACATTAATCATTGCGATTGTTTAATACCATTATATCTTCACTTACAAAGTAATTAGTTTCTTGTATGCTTAATTTTTAGGCACCCTGCGTTTATTTATGGCAATAAATTCATACATATGTTCGAAAATTAAAAATCTTCGAAGTGTATTATTTGTTGTATTTTTTGTATTTTTTGTATTTATTTATTTATTTATTTATTTTTTTTTTTTTTTGTTTGTTATCGTAACCTTATTTCAAATTAGGCGTAAACTTTTCAAACATCTTTAATGATACCTTCTTCTTTTTTTTTTTTTTTTTTTTTTTTTTTTTGTTTTTAAGCATAAGATACTGATTTAATTAATAGCTTGAAAATCTTTGTCTAAGAAATAAAGCTACACAATCATAATTTAATTAAATTCTGTAATTATTATTTTCGGACAGAAACTTATAAGTGTTCTTAAATCGTTTTCCGAAAACTATAGGTGCAATGTATATATATTATACGTATACATTATTCGTATGCACTAGCGATAGCTTTACATATCATTCTTCATTATGAAACTGCATTTTAATTTATAATTCAATACTATTACGATTTGTACATTGACTTTTTTTTTATACTAACTATAAAATATACTTCAAACTTAAAATTAAAATATATATAAATTTAATGAATGTATAAAATTCAATATTACGAAGTATTTTAAATTGATTATAAATGCATAATGATTTAAACGACGTAAGATAATTTTTGAGAAATGATTAATGATTTTAATGCGAAGCACGAAAAATCTCGGTAAAATTGACGTTACATAGACAGTTTGAAGAAAAACTTCTGTAAGAATTTTATATAAGAATATTATATAGATAGACAGATAGATAGATAGATAGATAGATAGATAGATAATTCTATAAATGGAGTAAAATATTTAAAAAAAAAAAACCATATCATACAATATATTTCTAATTAAAAATTCACATTGTATCTTTTTTTTTAATTATTTTAAATTAATTTTTATATGCGTAATGAAAGCAATGTGCATATATTGAATAAAAACTACAACAAATACAATTGCATAGCTATGAGTTCTGAGTTAAAATTTAATTTAAACTAGAGCGCATTTAACAAAAAAAATCGATTCTCGATAACTCGTCTCGTTGTATTGTTAAGAGGGCCAGACTAATTAGCTTTGCGTTGATTTTAATTAAATTTTGTAAACGAGTAATCTTTTCGAGCGATTTTTATTAAAATTCCTGACGAGTCATTCGCAGCCACTGTGCCAAAAAGGTTCCGTATATTCAACGCGTTGCAAAAACTTAAGCGTTTCCGTACCCATTAACCCATTAGTATATTTTAATCGGTGCTCAAAATACGAAAATGATAATCTTATTTTAGATCCTTAACAATCATTAATCACAAATCCCATCATCTATTATACGCAATTTGAATAGTTACGCATTTATAATTAATTTATCACTACTTTGGATATTAGTTAGTTTAACGGTATTTCAATTTATTATTTTATTTTCTCGTAAGGCTCATAAATCTGTTTTTAAAAAATGTCACTCGCTATTCTACTACGTATTATTAGTGTCAAAATGTACTTTCTTTTAAAAAATTTTAAAAATGTCTTTTAAAATTTCTTCCTATTTATTTCTTCCTATTTCTTCCTATTTCAGTCCTCAGACAGTTAGTCAATTATGAGTGTTTCTCATTATTATTATCTTATTACGTAAAACTAAATATCTCAATATTAAGCGTATCAAATACTATTATTTACAACGAGTTCCATCGTTCCTTAATTATAAAGTACAAAATATAATGTAGAAAAAAATCGAGCACTATATTATACAATAACCCCCTATTTTTTTTGTTATTTCTATTTAGTAAAATTAAACATTTTATTTTAGTTGAATTTATACTTCTAAAGTGACTTTGTTCATATTTATACTTTTCTGTTCTTAGGACTATCGTACT
This sequence comes from Ceratosolen fusciceps, assembly GCA_018883505.1. Lineage (NCBI taxonomy): Eukaryota > Metazoa > Arthropoda > Insecta > Hymenoptera > Agaonidae > Ceratosolen > Ceratosolen fusciceps. Next base: position 412,032 of record RCIC01000054.1, read on the forward strand.
ATTCATTAAGTCTTTCGTTTGCCATTTACAAATTTGTAATTTATAATGGATTACAAGGTAGTCTAAAACCTAACTTTTTTCGATTATCTGGCGACTTTAATCAAGTCAATTTTTTTGTTTTTTTTTTTTTTTTTTTTTGTTTTGTTTTGTTTTATTTCTTCATTGCTTCTCGGAATCATCCGATAATATAATTAAAAATTATTATCTTACGGCCGTTGATGATCGGGTGTAGATTTGAGGATGTCGGGTTGCGTAGGCAGACAACTCGAGCCTGTGAAGGTTAAATAATAACAATAACAATAACAATAATAACGATAACGATAACGATAACGATATCAAATATATCGAAATACATTTGATAAAATTCATAGTAAAAAAAGTAGCTCAATTGTATTACGTGAATTTAAATAAGAGCTTTTAAATAATTTTGAATAAAGAGCTTATTATTTGAAATGGCCGTGTGGTACCTGTCGTTGTTCGTAAAGTAGACTTTATAGACCGATGAGAGCCGTTCCGCGTTAACGTATTCATTTGAGGGGTCCCGGGTAACGTGTGGCCCAAGGCGTTCATATAGTCCGCTATTAATAAAGTAATTTCCAAAATCTGTAAGTAAAATAATTAAACGCATTCATTACACCTCTGACAGAATAAAAAATAATTACGTTTTGCAATTGTTACATTAACGATTGGCCCCCCCCCCCGATATCATTTATACTATATTGAATGTATATTGCTCGACTGACCTTGGGCTTGCTAAGGGCAAATAAAAGCTTTTGCTCGGCGGCGCCCTCGTCTGGGCAGGCCACGAGCATAAAGTCATCCAGACAACCGCCAAACGTCACGATGTTCCCATAATTGTAACGGCAGATTATAGTCATGTTCTGCAGTTCGAGCAACGTGACGCTGTCCTCCGAGACGGCAATCCATACCGTTGTTGGATCCGCTTGTTTCAACTGTTCGAAAATACGTGTGAGCGATCGCTTTGTATACGCGGATTTTTTTTTTTAATACGACCATTAAAAGTCCTTGATCTTGAACTTGAACGTATGCAAAAAAATTTATTCTACTACGAAATAATTTACGAATTCGACTGATAATTAATATCGATAACGCGTTACGTCCCCGTCCCCCCACCCCATCAACGTTATTATTATTATTATAATAATAATAATAACAATAATAATATTCTTGTTGTGCAATCAAAGGGATTATAGGGTGAATAGTTTCAAGGCCACTGACGTTACGAAAGTAAAAGGATTGTGATTGACATAACGTATTTTTTTTCGTACTTTGGCCACGAAGCCAATTATTAGCTTCGTGTAAATTGTCAAAAATATACCGTTCTATTTATACTCCATTTGGGTTCGCTCGTATACGCTCCCTTTCGTATTACCTTAGCTTGATAAAGGGTCGCACCGAAGAACGGCCATTTTCTTGTACAGGTCAGATAAATTCTTACGCAATCCAAAATACTTCGGCCTTTCAAGGAAATCCACTTTTCCTGCAATTTATCTTGCAATTCTCTGAAAATGTTAGAGATCAATGTCAATGAAAGAGAATTTCATTCCCCCCATGAAATCGCTTCATTCAATCGCCAAGGGATGCATCTGACGCAGTTACCTCAATTGGTCAGCAGTAATATTCGAACGATATTTAATGGGGTAAAATTTATCCAAGGCTTGTAAAACCAAATGGTGGGGATTGCTACTCGATCCGCTGCCCCGTGCCTTTTCCGTATTATACTCGCCGAAATCAATCTAAAACATATAACAAATTAACGGCAAACCAAATCTCGAGAAATTTACTAATAAACCAATATATATATATATATATATATATATTTTAATTGAAAGTAAATTTCTGTTGTTGTTGTTGTTATTATAATTTTACGTACGATTATTTGTGCTGCGGTACATCCGCGGTACATCCGCGGTACATCGATTTATTTATTTATTTATTTATTTATTTATTTACCTGAGCCATAAGGGCCGTAAGTTCGAAGGCCAGGTCTCGATTAACTGGAAATTTGCCATGAACGACCTGCTGGTTTATTTGATAGCAGAGCAACAGTCGCTCGCGATCCGTTTCCATCTTCGTCGCGTGTCTCCAGTAACACCGCGACTTATAAGTAAGTTGAATGACCCTTGTATTTTCGAATTTTCCCGATCCCTTTTCACGCAGGGCCGTTTCCCATTTTGATATTATGTCGCAGAGCTGTTTGCAGTACAATCAACGTTAGCATTAATCGATCCAGCATGGCAACGCTCGACATGCAGTATTTTAATATACACAACCAATAAGTCTGCGGAATTATCGTAATTATCGTAATTATCGTGTACTTAATTGACTCTTGCCTTGGCCTGCAGGTCTATGAAATGCTCGAGGTCCCGCTCAATCGGATCGTCGCTGAATAGCGTAAAGCCGGATTGGTGCACGTCCCTGCAGCAGATCTCTTGGTTCAGCGTCATGAGGAACTCCTCGATAGTCGTGCTGCCGTCAAAGCTGACTACGAGATACGTCCCGTTTAGAAAGTGCACGGGTATCGCGTGTGGCAACGAGTGGTGATAGGGATTCTTGAGCAGAATCGACAAGACCTCCATCCTCGAGGGCTTAACCTCCCGGGAACCATTTTGCAACGTGCGCTCCAGCGCCCGCTCGCAATAGGCCGCGTACTTACCGCACTCGGTCCTACGTATTTGCAATTAATTTATAATTAGAGCCGGTTTTTTTTTTTTTTTTTTTTTTTTTTTTTTCGTGACTCGTGTGCAATGACGATAATAATACAGCGTATTCGAATAACGTGAATCTAATGGTTATTATTGGGGCTTATTGGGGCTTATTGGGGCTTATTGGGGCTTATTGGGCTCGTGGCGAGATGCCGGGCAAAGACTCGCGGTCGACATTTTACAGAGGCCAAGGTATTATTGAATAGGATCGGGAATGTTTAGTTTTTAGTTTACTCGTGACTCGATCGACAGCGTTTCCGGTAAGGGAAACGCGAGGGATCCGAGAACCGTCGGCCAATAAGTTGGCAATGAAACTATTTTGACGAGCGCCAGTGGCGTGAAAAGTAAGTAGACAAATAAAAACAAATAAAAACAAAAAAACAAAAAAAGAGAGAGAGATAGACAGGCGCTACTCACTTGCTGTCTGCGTTTCTTTGCAAGTGAAGCTTGAGGTACCAGAGCAACCGGTTGTTCCTGGGCAGGAAAAGCGAGACGGCCAAGGCGAGCAACTGCCAGCCCTGGACGAGGACGTACTGGGCCGGATTCGTCTTGCAGTCGAGGAGATTTGCGGACGAGTGAGCCTGCGTGAGCGGAGGACTGTGAGAAGTTGAGGCAGTCGACTGAGCGTCCGCGTTATCGCTGGCCCCGCTTGTCCCGGGGCCCTGCGTATCGCACGTGAAGAGCGATTGGGTGGCGCACAACAGGAGTTGCTGCAACGTCATGGTATGCTGGCATACTACTACTACTACTGCTATATCTTTCGAAAATTCATACCTCGACAGGCATACGCGTGTCCCCGCGCCCCCACGACCACCACCCACGGACACTCCGTCAGCCACACCACCAGTCACCTACTACCCACCACTTACATACTCTACTTACTTAGGCTCTTTAACCCTCGTTCGCTATTTACGTACCCGCGCATACACGAACCTATTCACACACGCGCTCTCTCCCTCTCTACCACTCCCACTCTGCCTCGAAGTTCGGAAGCTTACGATTTACAAAAACTATAAATGGACATTTCATATGGATATGAATTTTTTTTTTATTCAATACTTGAAATCCTCAAGAACTTTTTCTCTCTTCTTTCTCTCTTTCATTTTTCTTCTTCTATCTTTTCATAACAATAACAATAATAATAACAATAACAACAATAACAATAATAATAATAATGCTATCCTATGGAAAAGTAGTCTTTTCAGGTAATAATTTTCACTATTATCACTATCATCCGTCCATCAATATTTCAAATATTTATATATGTGTATACATGTATACCCAACTAATATTATTGAACTAATATTGAACTAATATTGAACTAATATTAATAATACAACTGATATTGAAATTTTAATTGTCGGAATTTACTCAGTCAAATATAATTGATAGTAAAAATATCTCCTTCGATATTAAACATTGTATTTATGTATTTCATATCAATTTCATATCCAGATAGAGTAATTCCAATTAATATAAGAATGTGTAACATTCACATTGAAAACAAAACATATTATGCTCTCGATGCGCATACACATTATTCATTCATATTCATTATTCTTCATATAATATAAAATTAATTTTTCTATTAAGTATTTTAATGTATAATGTAATTTAAATTTTAGGGCAAAGTGATGTATTTGGACAAAAAAAAAAAAAAAGCTTAATTAATAATCAGTATACAATAAGTAAATTATGTTTAGTTATTGTTTTATTCTTGTTTTATTCTTCCTTATTATCTAATAGTCAATGAAAGCGTGTAATAAAAATCGGCTTTTTTTTTCACCCTCATATTGTCTACGATAAGATATTTTTTGATATTATAAATCTTCAGAAATCGGAAAGGAATATATATTTACGAATATATTGAACTGTAATCGGAATCATGTATTTTTTTTTTTTTATATATGCGTAATATATAACTGAATGGGCCAATACTCGAGGAGTTAAACATTATTTTACATTGAATTATCTTAATATGATTACTTTTCACTTTCATTGTCTATCTAATAAAAACGGTATCAAAATTAAATAAAGCCACTCCCGAATAACTTGATAATTTGATATAGTCATTGAAAATTTATAAAAGAATCTAATATGAAACTTTAATTTTATTTATAATTGTAAAATTTAATTAAATCAAAATCGCAACCATCCAGCTACTGAAATTATATGAAGAATAATATGATATAAATAATGGTGAATGGTGATAAAAATAATGAATCGACTGAACTTAAAACATATTTTGCTTATATTAAAAAAAAAAAAAAAAAATATTAGCTGTATAGTATTAAAGTAAAATAATAAAAATTATAATAAAATTGAGAGTCTAAAGGGGATGCTTTCATTGTGATTGATTTTGATTCACGTACACCAACATACCATTCTGCAAGTTTGCGTATAACTAAATGTACATTGATTTAATAAACACATTTCAGACACTGAATAATGAAGCAAAAATATAATCAAAGTCTTTCAAAGTACATTTAGTTCGCCTATTAGGGATATTAAGAAATATTTAAAAATATCACTTAATTAATTGATTCTTTTGTGTGCGACTGTGAGTGAGTGAGTGAGTGAGTGAGTGAGTGAGTGAGTGAGTGTGTGAGTGTGCGTGTGTATTTACAACATCGAGTAACTACATTAAATAGAAGATATTATGAATATGTTTTTTAAACTATTGGTTATTCATTTGTATCGTTCACATTAATAATCATGTAAATGACATAACATCTAAACGATTTCAATGGATAATCTTTTTATAAGAGAGATGAAAATCATGCATTCAAGTGATTGTGTATAATTAGTAAGTAGTGGCACATACAAAGCGCAAATAAAACTAAATTAATGATAAGGTTTTTTTTTTTTTTTTTTTTTTTTTTTTTTTTATTTAAATCAAATATTTATTTTATAATATAAATTTTAAATAATATTTGTCTAATGAATTATATATATATATATATACTTGTTTAATTTTCAGTTAGGTTATTGAAAAAAAAAAAAAATTACATAAAATACTATCAACTCGGCGGTTAATTAAGCAGTTCATTACGGTTTAGTTACATTTATATGACCTTCATATAAAAGGTTATTGATTTTAAACAGTAATAACAGTAATTTAGGGTGAGCTTTATTATATACTTGAGTAAAATTATCGACTGCACAGTTTATGAATATATAATTAATTATTCTGAAATCTTTGGTAATTAAAAAATCTAAAAGTCAATTTCTTATGTAAATATTAATAAATCAAATGATTATAAAAGCGGATCTATGATTTAGAAGTACAATGAATACGATAAAACGAAGGATAAATGAAACATGGTTAAAAATTTATCTTTGCAACGGGCTTTATACGCTATCAAAAAAGCTATCAAAAAAGCTCTCAAAAACGCTACTTTCAAAAGCAACTTTTGGTTTAATTTTAGACTTACGAGTGAATTCTATTGTATGTAAAGTGAACGTAGGAACGACGGTCGGTTTTGCGACCGCTTCATATTTATCGCTTTACTCATCGGTATTTACTTTATTTACTTTACCGCCTAACCACCGCATTCGGATAATCAATCAATATATGATTTAAGGGTACTCGAGAGCCGCGATACATATATATATATATATATATATTCTATATATATATATATAGTGCATTGGAAATGTAAAACTGTACAGTGGATAAATGGTTTTCGTTAAACAATAAGCAGAACTTACAACGCGTGCAGTACCCAGTGACATTAGCTTGGCCGCCTCTTTTACCTGTACGCCCAAACGATGCTGTGTATGACGACTGGTTTGCTTAGCCAGCGCGCAAATAAATTCCGACTGGAGTTCCGGTTGATCCAGGCATTGCTGAAGGGCATTTTGTGCAAGGACCACGTGATAATCGATGCCGGCCTGCTCGACAGCCACCGACATAAACAACTGGACAGCCTGAATTGAGAAGGGCAAGGGCTTAACAATCCAATCGAATTCCCGACTCCTTACTTTCAATGATCGAATGAATTTTAATGATCGAAGAATTCCCCTCCGTTGTAGGCTCGGGAATAAAGGGGGGGGGGGGATGAGGGGGATAAGACAGATAACCGACCATTTGGCTTTTCAAGGGAGATGGGCAGGCCGACTTAACTTACCTTGAATAGCTTGATGGCCTCGGTTTGCAATATTTCCGAAGTCAGACTAGTCAGTGGGCTCGTTATGTTCTCTTTAGAGTGCAATAGCAGGGGATGCCGCCAGAGTACGCAGTTCTGATCGCCGTCGGTCTCCATGAGCCTCTGTACGAGCTGCTCGTATTGGGTGCCGGCACTGGGCCCCCCGCCCGACACTACCGTCAAATGGTACAGCCAGTTGTCCTTGTCTTGCTTGTGCTGCATAAGAAGGTAAGTAGGGCCTTGGTGTGACGGGAATATGCCGATCGTTTGCTCATGCGCGCACTCGGACTCGCGCTCCTCGCTCTCGCTGTCCGAGACGTGCTCCACCTCCTCGACGCGGGCGTCCCGCATATTTATCTGGCCGATCGGATTCTGCAAAACACGCAAAACCATCTGGATGAGCTCGGGGTCGGTACACCACCCCATCCATCTTCGGATTAAAAATCCCAAGAGTCGCTTACCGTATCGTTCGGGCACTTGAAGTAAAGGAACATCTTCCCGATCAGGACGCACCAGCACTTCTTCGCATGGCCATTTTTCACCTTCGTTAACCAGCCCTGTATCGTCGGCTTGTTATCCTCCTTGCTCAATAAAAGCTTGGTGGCGTTTCGCCTCTGGACATTTTGCAGCACGCGTATCCAATCTTCCATCGTCGCTATGCAATCCGCCGTCAAGTAATACGTCTTCTTTCCCGTCGCGATTTCAAAGGTGGCCGCCCCCTCTGCCCTATTAATTCTGCGCAAATTTCAATTATCACATTACGAGATTAATCCTATCGTGTCGTAGAAAATCCTAGACAATCCGGCGCCTACGGTAAATTCAGCCGATCAAAAACAAAAAAAAAAAAAAACAAAAACAAAAACAAAAAAAACAAAAAAACTCCACTACATTTCTACAATTCGGATTCATTTTTATTTTATTATTATTATTATTATTATTATGATGTACGGCACAGTAAGGGAAGAGGTCTGACCTGCAAACCTCGTCAAGGAAAATTTGACCCTGCGGCTTCCTATTAACGTCAGCCTGACTCTTCCAGTAACACAACACGCCATTTTTTAACACGAAATAGCGTTTCCTCCAGGTTTTTAGCTTGCCGCCGAGCTTCGCTAAATGCCCCGTTTTCTCCAAGGACTCGAGCTTCTTGGGACTTTCCCCAGACACCCGCATTAAAAGACTGGGCATGCTTGATTCCAAGGACGTCGAGCTCAGTGCATCTGGTGGTATTGCGTAGTCTTCCGACAGCCCCGATTCTAAGAGATTCCTTACGTATTATTATTATTATTGATAATATTGATAATATTGATAATATTATTATTATTAAAAAAAAAAAAAAAAAAAAATTAATAAAAATATATTGTCAGTAGGTTTTGCGATATTCTCCATTGGATATGATATTCGATTTTCCTCTATGGGACACTGAATTTCATCAGTACCATTAAATAATTAATTTCTGTGTGACCTACAACGTAACGGAAGATACCTATTAGCCTAGCCATAAATAATTAATTATATTTTAGTACAATTATATTTTAATGCAATGCAATGTAAGATTGCTCAAATTCATCGGGTTTCGGGGAAATTTACTTTCAAAATTATATTAGTTAATTAAAAATTAAAATTTGTCGGCAATATATAAAGCAATTATTTAGCAATTAATTTGCAAATCAGTTCATTTTATTCGAAGTAACTTCCCCCTCTCGATAACGGCATTAAATATTCCATGAGATATAAATGAAATGCTTTATAGCCTATGGAAAGAAGGTACATCGTGATTACGGCGTTATTGTGCATTAGGGCGCGTATACGCGAACATTGGGAAAATGTTTAATAATTACCTCGCTTGGCACTTTTGCTTGGCGAATCATTGGAGCTGCGTTTAGCCGGGCTCAGGCTATTGGGTGTTTTTATACTTTTTGAAGGGCTGCTACCACTGCCCAGAGACGATTCCGTATTATCGGATGAACTGTTTGTTATGCGAGTATTGGTCTCCGTATGGTTTTGATGCTCCTCGCCATCGGAACTGTCGTCAGAACTGTCGCCAAACGGTATTGATCTTATTTGGCTGGCTCGACCTAAAAAAAAAAAAAATACAATAAAAAAAAATACAATAAAAACGGGCATTTCGTAAGTAAGTTATTGGCATTCGACAGACGAAGAATAATTTAAAAATAATTCAGTCCGGACTTCACAATATTATTCACAATAATACAACAACGTGAAATAAAATCATATCGTTCAATACGTGCTCAATAATAATAATAACAATAATAATAATAATAATTTAAATACAGAGTATCATTGTGAGTTATTGTGAATTTAAGCAGTAAATTAATCGTGGACGTGGACGTGGACGTGGACGTGGACGTGGACGTGGACGTGGACGTGGACGTGGACGTGGACGTGGACGTGGACGTGGACGTGGACGTGGACGTGGACGTGGACGTGGCTCGGTAAATTACTCATCAGAAATTTTACGCAAGGGAGATTTATTCCTACTGATACTGCTACGATATATCCGATGACATGATACTTTAATATTATGCAAGTTCATTGTACATTAGTAGTAATTAGTAATAATATTATCATTATACTACCTTTGACCGTAGCATATACTGGTACCGAAATGTCACAATAGCCTTGCAAATTGTGCGCTGTTAAATTATGACCAGTATGAGAGTTCTTTGACAATATTGTATTGGCAGTTGCTGTTGCAATAGATTCATCAATAGTTTGTGATCCGTTCCCAAGGCCTCCATCTGCGACCTGAACACATTGAAATTTGGCTACATTTATTAAGCGATACGTTACTTTCTTTAACGCAATTCTTTAATGGCAATTCTTTTTACCCTGTATTATTTAGCCTGCAATGTAATTATTGGGCAGAATATTTATTAGTCTAGTAGTAAAATTTTATACTTGTCCTTACTTTGTCCGCCCAAGGTGTGCCTGCCATTAGAAACTTATACTCTTAAAATAAAGAATAAAAGAGAAGGTTAAAGTTTTTAGAAAAAAAAAAAAAAAAAACAAAAAAACAAGAAAGTATAAATAAAAACTAAGAAGACTTGGTTGATCTACAAAAATTATTGAATACAATGAAAAGTAGCTGGCGAGTCGCGAGTAGTATCTTTATACGATTCACAATGAAAATCTAGAATATTATATATATATATAGTATAAATAAAGTTGTAAATTTTATTACATTTTTGCCAATAAGGGGCTATTTTGCCTTGTAACTTTTTGCGGATCGCATGAGTAAATATATTTAGCTACACATGTAAGCTCCCGTAGTTGTAATTAATATAATTGGAGCGGTTGTGTTCAAGGATCTGGGACTCTTGGCCGACTTCTACACATCCGGAGACAGAGTACATGTATGAGGGAACGTGAAACAGACAATAATCGTTAATAGTCACCTGGTAGATTTTTGCTTCCCAACTTGGAAATCTGTGAAGCGGCGGGGTAGGCGGTTTCGGAGCACTGAGCTCCAGCTGTTCCTGTTGATGATGAAAATGATGTTGTTGCTGTTGCTGTTGTTGTTGTTGTTGATGCTGCTGATGCTGATGCTGATGCTGATGCTGCTGATGCTGCTGATGCTCATCCTGTTGCTGCTGATCTTGTTGCTGTAGCTGCTGGTGTTCTATCCAAGCAGCACCTTCGCGACTGGGAGTGTAAATCTCGGCGTAATCATGAATAGCCTCGTTCGCGCTGTCCGCACTGTTGCGACTCTGCCGACTCTCGGATGCCAAGCTCGAGGTGACGCTCGACGCCGCACTCGGAAGCATCACGAGACTCTCTACAGCCGCGGCCAACTCCTCGGAAAGCAAACTGCGCGCATCAAGTGATATCGTTTTAATTTTGCACTTAAACCAATTGAAAATCTTGTCTATTTTTTTTTTTTTTTGTTTTTTTTTTTTTTTTTTAATTTTATTTTTACGTTTGTCTTTATCCATATCGTTAGCATCGATTTTCTTGCGAGTAACAATCTGGAGCTTTGCGTAGCATACATAGTTTATCGATGTCTATTTGCTCCATTTACTATTGTACTTTCAAGAAGACCAAAACCTTCGATGATATGTATTTTTATTCTTTCTCTTTGTTGAAAATACTTAAGCACGCGTCGCTCTGTAAAATAGCATGTGTTTTTTGGAGATAGATTTTAAACAAAGCCGATATTGTATGAATTGTATGCAATGAAACGAAACACAATGTATTAAGAATATTATATATATATATATATATATGACAGACTCCCAAGTACAATGTAAAATTACAGTAAACGTTTATTCTGTAATTATTATATTCCATAAATAATTAAGTTAATAGCTAAGTGATTAATAAAAAATTTTATGTTTAAAAAATTAAGGTTTTAAAGTTGTTAGACGAGTTTTAGTCTAAATGATATTTTTTGCACAATGCATCTCTCTCTCTCTCTCTCTCTCTCTCTCTCTCTCTCTCTCTCTTTATTTGATTTCACAAAATCAAATGACCGTTACAAGACGTTTATATTAAAAGGTTCATAGTATCCAATAGAATTTACAGTATATTATTAACTAAATATTTAAAAAGACAACTCTTGGTTCTATTCATTCGGAATTAAGATTAAGATACAAGTGAGCCAATCATTTATTACAAGTATTTACAATATTATCTGAAATATTCATTTATTACGAATAAATGTGATTCTAATCATGCAGTAATTACAAAAAATTTTTTATTATAATTCAACTTTCAATTAACTTTTAATTCACTTACAGTTAGCAGTTCTTTTTCCATTTTAATATGAAATTGCATTTAAAATTTTATAGACTTTATGAAAATTTCAGTCTTTGCATACAACACAACTAACTAATTTCGAAAACACGAAGTACGTTTAGCTGATGGATCCCCGCAGGAAGTCCCAGAACGTTACAGGGTACCATAGATTTATGAAAAAGGCGCCGCTATCACGTCGTGAGTCCTCCCAAAGAGAATGACAATACGTTTATAATATAAAAACAAACAATAATTGAATATTGATAATTTTCTAAATGATTGTTTAAGAATTATTAATTTTAAGGGACACGGTTCATAAATACGAAGCATTTATGAACGCTTCAAGTGAAAAAGTATTTCAGTACTATTGTTTTCTAAAAGCAAAGCTAATAATGATTGTTTTATGCTGCGATAAGCGGTTTCATATTTGTGTAGCAATGGTAGAAGAATCAATAAGCATCAGTTTTTCATTTCACTTAAATTACACGTGGCTGAATACCATGGATCTCGATCGCAATCTGACAATTTTACAACAATAATTTTGTACTTTTAACTCCAGCATTATCAACAACTTCATATTACAACTTCATATTACGTGCCGAGGGGAAAAAAAAAAAAAAAAACGGTTTAAGATAAATTATTAAACGCTCAATTGTTAATTCAAAAGTAAAGAAATTGATGCTTATTAGTATGTATGTATATATTATCAGTGTGAAGACGTGAATAAATTAATGTTAATAGCAAAGAGTTTAATAAAAGTAGTGATAAAATTATCAAGATGTGCGTCGTGTAAATTCGACATATAATATAATAAATTATTCTATTTTAATTTAAGTTCTTTATTTATTAAAATACAAACGATTTATAACTGTTTTTTATATTTTTTTATATTATCTTTTTATTCCTGGTACAAGTATAAAAATTAATTTCTGATAAAAGAGGCATTAAAAATTTAGCATATACTTATTGCTTATGATAATAAGTAAATACAAAGTTTCTTTTAGCATGAAATTTCTATTTTATGAAATTACCAACTGCTCGATATAAAAGACGAGTTCATCACAAGAAATAATTATATTGCCAATAATTATAATTCTAAACACCGATAAAATACATTTGATTATTTCATCTGTAAAATATTCCGTTTTGCGAATTTCTTTTTCAGATTTGTAAACATGCGTTTTATTATTTTGTTTTGTTATTTATAAAAGAAATTATTACATAATAATTCAAAATTATTATGTAAATCGAAATGAATGAGTTTAAATAAATGGAGAAAAAAAAAACTTTAATTCGCTGTAAATACGTAACGTACATTTCTATATCGAATTAATATTATATACAAAGTACTATATAAGAAATACTCTTGTTTTTTTTTTTATTAATAGTAAAATATAACGAGTAATATATACAAAATGAAGAAAAAAAAAATGAAGAGCTAATTCAATTAATGATATGCCGTTTTTATTAGTAAGAAAAGTAGTAAGTGAAAAATTTATTAAAGATTGGTCGGACAATGGAATGGGGACAGGAAGTCGGGACAGGTCCGGGAGCTAATAGCTAATTGGCGAATTAGGGGACTCGAGACCTATGGAAGAGGCTCTCGCTCACCTGGAGTCCATATTGACGTTCTGACTAGGCTGCTGAATAGTGCCACAAGCAGACAAGTGCCTGCGATGCCTAGAATTGGTAATAGCTTGTGGCTCGGCAACGTTTCCCGAGACCGGGTGCAGCTGGTTTCCGGCGACCGTGACGCTATTCTCCGTTATCACCTGGACCGAGCCTTCCAAGCTTTCCGATCGTCTGCGCAGACTCGAATCAACTTCAAGTGACAAGGAGGCTCGCGTCGGATGCTATGGATTACATACACATCTATCAGTACAATACGTTTCAACATAAAAAATAAAGTCCATTTATCTTTATTATTACTTAATTCTTCCTTTCTTTTTAAAAAAAAGAAAAAGAAAAGAAAGAAAGAAAAGGTGACACATATACAATGGCCGCGTTGTGAAAAACTTATCCAAAGCGTGCGAGAAGGGTGAAATTAATATTTTCATTTATTAAATTCTCGATAAGTCTTACAAGTGTCTTTAGAGTACGTTCCCGTACAACAAGTACCGATAGGAGTAACGAAAAGTTTTTTACAAAATATATTTGAGGCTTAACCGCCGAATAACTCTCGATTAAAATACCTAATGAAGTTAATTGTTCTCAACTTGAGCATTACTTGTACGAAACGGATCTTTTTACTCGTACGATAAGACGATATAAGACAAATTATTCTATTCTCATTATATTCTATTAACATTAAGATAATTTTTACAATAAATATTTACATTGGCAAACGACTCAAATTTTAAGATATATATGTATATGTATATGTATATATATATCTTAAATAACTATGAATGCGTGAAGGTAGAGCGAGAGAGGGGATCCAGATGATAGATGTGTTAAAATGAATAGTATTAAAGATGCGTCTTCGGGCAAAATAAAGATACAATTAAGCAATGTGAGGTGGAAGGTCGGAGGTCTGACTTACGGGTGGCCTGAGACCAATGTTAGTAATATGGTTGCGCAGTAATTCCAATTGTTGGTTGCACTTATTATTTTGTTCTCGGAGATGTTGGTTTTGCTGCTCGAGCTCCCGCAGCTTATTCGTCACCCACTCCTTTATTCGCGCGGCTTTGGCCTCAACTTGTCTCGCGTCCTGGAGCCGTAACTGCCGCTGCAATCCACAATATCGTCTCAATAATCTTCAAAATACCGAAGAATAACCGAAATTCCGAAATTGTTGAACCGCGAATCAAGACAGCGGTAATGGCAAAAAAAAAAAAAAATTATTTATATTTGCGTTTATTTATTTATTTGCATTGGTTTGACTCGTTTCATTACACAAGGAATAAAGTACCAGTGCGATGCGAGTGGCGAACAGTTTGATACAATAAAACCGACGATCGGTGACAAACCTGTTCCTCGACCTGGGTCTCTAGTTTAGAAATACAGGCGCAATGGACCTCTTCGAGCTTGTCATCCTGGGCACCAGAAGCGGAAGGCAAGGAATGATGCGGAGAACCGACACCGCCGGATGCGTTCAGGCAGTATTCACCCTTCACGAGCCGCTCCTCCATCATCCGCACCTAAATGCAAACAACAACTCAATGATTATTTATATTCCTTTCCTATTCCTCTCTTTATTATTATTATTATTATTATTATTATTATTATTATTATTTATGGATATTATTATGAAATTACAAAATTGAACCGTTTATTTAAATTTACTTTAATCCAATACGACATAATTACGAGATGCTGAGTATGCTGTTGCAAAAAAAAAAAAAAAAAAAACCTCGCTAATTTACATCATGCTTATTATTAAGAAAGAGATTATTAATCGATATAATACAATTGGGCTCGAGCATTGGGCTCGAGCAAGCATTATTATACCTGTTTCTTAATATAGGTAATGTGCTCGTAATTTGACGATGACATGTCGCGTGAATCTGACCGATTGTGATTGTCGCACGAATGAGCAAGTAACATTTATTTGATAATAAGATAATAATAAGACGGATAACGTAAGTCACACTGTATGCGGCAAAACGGCAACTCCATACGGATTCTTATGTCTTATATTCACTGATCTTAATGCATGTTATTCACAAAATTCACTTGCGGGCACATTCGACAATTCGACAATCTGTAGGACGACGAGCCGCATAACTGTACAGCGCATATCTGCTGTCGCTTTACATGCGCTGTAACATTAAAAAAAAGCAGGAAAAAGTATCTGATTTTAAATAATGGAGGGATCTCGAGCGTCTCTTGTGACACGTGCGCACGTCCCGCGTATGTACGCACCCACACCCCCTCGCTACTGAGCAGCTGTCAAAAATCGATGTCGCCCAACCATCTCCCCCCACCACCCCTCTCACCGTCTGTCGCTCCCTCGCACCCTCGCACCCTCGCTCTCTAGATTTTTGCGAGTCGCACACAGTCACGCGAGTGTGCTCGCGTGCGTTCATACGATCTCAAATGTTTCTCGTGTATAGCGGTATATGTAATGCTGAGGTTCAGAGAGAGAGAGAGAGAGAGAGGGGGGGGGGGCAGGTTAAAGCTACGTACGGCGGTGCGGCTCGCAAAAGGGGATACGACGACACGCGAGAAAAATCAATACACGACGTTGTCCCTTTTCCCTTTTATTTCATATTCTCGTTCTTTTTACGTGAAATTATAGTTGCAGTAGTAACTTAAAGGAATTTATTTTCACACATCATCGTCCTCGCTCTCCTAATTATAATCTCCATTGCTTTTTATTACATTATTGAATATTCATTTAATTGATAAAACGAATATTTCTGTAATACAGTTTTTCAGCTTTCAAGTACACGATTACGTGAATAATAATAATAATGCCAATATTTCTCACGGTATTTTGTACTGCGACGATTAAATTTTTACGATCTCAGAAAACTTTTATATTCATAAATGACATAAATTAATTTGCAAAATATTTATTTACGCGAAATTAAAATAAACAAATACAATTGTAATTACTGATATAATTGTTGTTATTTTTCTTCACCTACTACTCCCTCTTTTCATTACTATTATTACACTTGCTATTATTATTACAACTATTAATATTATTATTATAATTGTTGTTGTTGTTGTTGTTGTTGGTGGTGGTGGTGTTTTGTCGTTGTTAATTTGTGTTTATAGATTATTTGTGTACTGTTGAATGCAGGTGATAAGTTTATAATTTTCTTGTAAATTTATAAAAAAAAAAAATAATAATTCATGATCGATAGGATGAATTAAAATTGAGGTACTAAGTGCACAAAGATTAAAGCTTTTTCTTTCTTTTCCTTTCTTTCCATATATATATATATAGTTTGGACAGAATTAATTAGAGAAAAGCTCTGAAAATGTAGATAGAGTAGAGATACCGTGACATTGAAAAAGAAGAGGGTTTTTGCATGAAAGGGAATGCTCTAAAAGTGGCGTCTCTCACCGTTCAAGGGCTCCATAATTAGATCGATTAGAGAAGGCGGAGATGCGAGGCGACAAGTGAAGGCTCTTCAATTGCAATCAATACATCTTTAAACCCGTCCTCCTCCGGTGCGTCATGAAAAACAAGAATCTCGTCGCGCACTATCGTAGCAGGGTGCCGGTGTCGAAGAGCCAAGCAAAAACAATAATAATAATAACAGCTCGTAATGGTATCAACAGTCTCGTAGTGGCAAAAACAGAGACGGTAAGGACAGCAGCAGTGACCGACTGGAGCGGCAAAGACAGCGGCAATGATTTAAACAACAATAGCAGCGGCAGTAGCGGCAGTAGCAGCAGTAGCAGTAGCAGCAGTAACAGCAGTAGCAGCAGTAACAGCAGTAACAGCAGTAGCAGCAGTAGCAGCAGTAGCAGCAGAAGCGTTCACGACAACGGAAATAATAATAATGAGAATTATGATGTTGATGATGTCGATGATGGTGAGGATGACGACGATGTTAATGATGTTGATGATGACGATGATGATGATGTCGATGACAACGAGGGTGACAATGATAATGATGATAATAAAAAAAAAAAAAGAAAATAGAACCGTTTCTTTTGTTGAAGTCGCGTACACGAGGCTCCTCGTGGCTCTCGGGGCAAGATTAAACTGGGGCTTTCCTAGAGGGCCTCGTCGCCACGCGGTGACTCATAGCTGGCTCTCGGCCAAGCCTTTTCCGTCACTTCCCCATCGCATCTCCGTTGCTTCCCCGTCGTTTCCCCGTCACTTCCCCGTCGTTCCCCAACGTTCCCCGACGTTCCCCGACGTTCCCCGTCGTTCCCCGTCGTTCCCCGTCGTTCCCCGTCGACGGCGCCTAGGATAGCTGGAGGGGAAACCAGCTCTCGGGGAACTTTCCATCTGTGCGGGCAATATCCCCGACAGTCGGAGAGGCTTCTCTCACTTTTTCGGATGCCTTGGCGTTTTTTACCACCTTTGTCTGCGTGCGTCGATGCTTTATATACATATATATATATATATACACACACGTATATAGTCGCAAGTCAAAACATTTTTGTCCTTTTTTTGCAAGGTATACAATCGTTTCCTCAGAATTCCCGCATTTAATATACAAGGACGAATGGAGCTTCCTCGCACTTTCTATTGATCCCTTTTCCCTTTCAGCAATTTTTTTTTTTCCCCCTTATACGTACATACATGCATATATATATATATATATATATATACGTGTGCGTGTGTGCGTGCGTGTGGGTGTGTGTAAGTAAGTAAGTAAGTAAGTAAGTAAGTAAGTATACAGCTAATTTTATTACTACGATTTTTATCCCTGTTACAATAACCCCAATAACCCCAATAACCCCCAATGAATGCACCGCATGTGCTTATCTAAAATGATCAACTGCAGTAATATTGACATCTAAGAAAACGGCACATTCATTACTAATTTTTATGTATTAGTGTTCCAACATACACGAACACATTATTATCATTTATTTTTAACTAATTAAATTATTAATACAAATGTAAGAAATTTTATTGGAATTAAAACTATCGAAACTTTATAAATTAAGGTATAAATTTAATGAGGTTAGTTGACATAAATAAATGTTCCAAGCCTTCATAGTTATCATATATCTATATATATATATATATAGATAAAATTATTATTACTTTTCTTTAATAAAGTGCGTACGTCTGTGTATCCGTATGTATATAATTACGAAAATTATTTAATTCCTTATTTTATAAAGATATACGACAGTACATAATAATACATTCCCTAATATTATTATTGTTGTTGTTGTTGTTGTTGTTGTTTTTATTGTTATTATTATTATTATTATTATTATTATTATGAGTATTATTATTTATTCATAAATTATATAATAAATACTTAAAATGCTATTAATTAGATATTAGGTGATCAAATATATCTTATATAATGTAATATTTTTGACATTTTCGTTAACTTTACTAATTCATACAATACGGATTGAAAATAATAATTTGCTATAATGGTATTGTTTATTCAATATGTGTTTTGTGCAATAATCACTATTTAGTTATTATTCATTTAATATATACCTACGGTCGCATACGATTTATTAATAATGTTTTTTGTACATTTACATTAAATTAACATTTAATGCGAACTAATGCACACAAATATTATATGACATAGTAATTCATGCTGATAATAAATATAAGTATATGCTTGCTACGAGTTTTAAAAAATCTTTAAAATAGGCGAACAATATTTGATTTATTCCACGAATAATTTTTATTTAAATATAAATCAGAATGAAAAAAAAAAAAAAAAAATGATTTCAATTAAAATCACATTTAAAGATGAAAATATACGTTGTAAGATTTGCTAATGCCGTTCGGCTCGTTTATAACAAATAGTTATAACTTATTTGTGAACAGGTTTTTATGTAACTGACAATTCAATGCAGTAACCAGATCTTTAAAAAAAAATTGAAGTCATAGCTGACCTTATAGTAATGACACTAAAGTATACGTTCAATAATACAACAAAGATAAAAATAGGAAAGTCATTGAAAAAAAATGTATTATAGAAAAAAAATTTGTAATTTTAATTAATATTAATCGCTACAAAAGCATAAAACACCTTTATTTATAAAGCAACTAATCATCAAGTGCAGTATTATATAGAAGGTCAACGACTGTCTGCCTATAGTCGAATGACCGAGAAGTTTATAGTTATGCAGTCGATAACGGTCATACGGTTAAGCGCATTCTCCCTCTGTGCGTGTGCGTGTGCGTGCGTGTGTGCGTGTGTATGTTTCGAATACTTGCCAATAGTGCTAAATAGTATAATTAGAGATATATTTTCTGTATCAATAGTTGGTGCATAATTAATTATAATCATGTGAAAAATTTTTATACTGGCAAGATACAAAATACATATATTTTATACATTGAGCTATACGATCAGAAAAACTTTATCTTAATATATATATATTGTAAGTTTTCTATGTACTTAGTAATTATTATATGTTTAGATTTGAAATGAAGAATTAAAAATTTAGAATTAAAGTGAAAAAATAGACTTTACCTTTCATCATTATAATGACGAACTTGATCTGAGCATCTAACAAGCCTTGGATTTACTTGAATTAAAAGTTGGAGCAAATAATTGAATTAGTAATGCAAAAGTAGGAGAAATAGGATTTCAAATGAGGAACAGTCAATTTTCACTTGTACTTTCAACATCGGGATAATAACGCGATAATTAAATAGTTGACTTAAAGGGTATCTACTTAGCAATCAAGATTTACATTGAAGCGACCAAATTTAATCCAATAGAATTTTTAACTTTATTTTACGGAAATTTATACAAATTTTAATTTCAGAACTAGATCAATAATAAATATAAGAAAATAAGGTTTTACCCATTATAATTAATTAATAGTGAATAGAATTTACTTACGTCGAACAAAGCAATATTGCTGAATAGTGCACAGGTGTAGGACGAAAACGGTGTGTTTCAGTTCTAACGATCATAATACCCGATTGACAATTTTATAAATATTTTATACTTCATGTATTGCAGATTAACAATTGTATGCATTAAATTGATTAGGAGTAATAATGTGCTTTGCAGATGGTTGAATAAAAGCTTTTAAGCCAACTAAAGCTAATGGTCCATTCAAATGCGTTTGAGGAGCGTTACCTGCTTGTTATCACAACAATGTATAATATAGTTCATATATATATATATATATAATTGGTCTCGGAATGCTTCAAGGATTAGACAACGGATTAGGCGAAAGCAAAAAAGATGAACGCAATGGCAGAAGTGAAGGGGAAAGGTGAGCTGGTACGCGAAAGCAAAAGGGAAGGTAACGGGATAGGAGAACGGGACCGGCGAAGACGAAGTCAAAGTCGACGCCGAAGCCGAAGCCGAAGCCGAAGCCGAAGCCGAAGCCTAAGGCAGAGGCGAGAGATAAGGCGAGAGATAAGGCGAGAGATAAGGCGAGAGAAAAGGGCGAAAGCGAAAGGAAATACGAAGGTGACACCTAAAGCCGAGAGGTTATTGGGGGGTAAGTATTGTGCAAAGCCGAAAGGCGAAGTCAAATTCATACGCGTACGGGCAATCCTCCTACCTGGCACAACCTTCACGAATTCATGGACTGGGGAATCTCGCCTCACGAGATTTGGGGCCCGCGGCAGGGTCGCGTCTGAGCCGGTCTACCATTCTGCCATCTTGGTAGAATCGAAAAACACAGTCAACTTGCGCTCGTCCGCTCCTTTCCATCCACCCAACCACCCACCTACCCACCCATCCAACCACTCACACGCACGCACGAACGAACGTACGCACGCACGAACGCACGAACGCACGAACGCACGAACGCACGCACGCACGCACCCGGGCACGCACGTTCTCTCGCTCGCTCTCCCTTCCCCCTCTCTCGCACTATTTTGCCCCCTCTCACTAACTCACTCACTCTCTCTCTCTCTCTTTATCTTTTACTATCTGGCTGTCTGCGCTCGAATAATAAGCGCGCGCGCAAAACTCTCCCACTTTCTGACACTCGGTCATCCGTCATGGGCTCGAGCGGGCGCGCGCGCGCACATGCACACTCTGTCCCACAGTCTTGCGCGCTCGCAATCACCTCGTGTCCCCGCTCTCTCTCTCTCTCTCTCTCTCCCCCCGATCGTACGCTCTGTTTTCGTATTAACTAGATTGCTGGGCAAAAATCAATACCGCTAGGAGGCTTCCATTCGGCCCACGGAAGACGCTAACGGATTTCAGTGAAAGCAGCGCCGTCGACGTTGTTTTCCGAGCTCTTAATCAAATGTCGGTAAAATAGCATTGCCCTAACTCTTTACCAGGCGAGAGAAAACATCTCGCCGACAACTCAGCAGCCTCGCTGCTCTTCAAGGACAGCAATTACACCAATTGCACTTTAATTGATTCTTCCCAGCCTCCCAGCCTCCCAGCCTCCCAGCCTCCGTCGCCGCCACCGCCGCCGCCCCCCCCCCCTAAATAGCCAAATAATCTTTTACTTCCTCTCTTCGTTCGGAAGATTTCGTATTTATTCCCTAATAAATACTATATGTTGAAATATGACCGTGAGCTTTCCTCTTTGGTCGGCTCGACAGCCCTTTATAATTTCACAACAAAACATAGGCTATTGATTTTTTTTATTAAATTTTTATTACCTATTCACGGGCTGTGAATCACTTAGCAATAGTAATTCATAATATATTTATGACGAAATTATATGTAAATTCAAACAATCCTAAATCTGCATGCTATTTTTCTTCATATATTTTCTTAGAAAATACAATTCTCGTTATACTATTGTTTTATTACTTTTTCTTCGTTAACCGTTGTTAAAACCACGGCATTTTTTTTATATTCAAAAATACAGAATAAACTATACGAATTAAGATTAAAGGAAACATAGTAATTTAATTCATTAATTCAGTTATATTAAATTGTAATGTTCAATGTTATTGTGTCGTACCTTATCTTCGGCTTCATCGGCTCGTCCCTCTGCCTCCAAGACACGTTGTTCCAACTCCGATAACTACAAGTTAAAAAAAAAAACAAAACAGAAATCAAATAATTTACAATCGATTAACTATTGTCGTCCGTAGACTAGCTTCGAGCAATTATACAAAATTATATGCCTCCGTTTTTTTTTTTCCCATAAATATTATTTAATTTACGTTTAAAATAAAATATTTGAATAATGTATAATTAACTTCAACCTAATTACAAATATAACATACAATTCTTTAAGATTTCCAAATAAAATGTATATTGTTTATCCGTAATTTACATTATTGTATGATAATTATTGTAGTATAAAAGCGACGTAAAAATAAGACTTTATAATTTTAATTATAATTACAAAATTAATATCAGATGATACAGAGAAAAGAAGGGGGAAAAGAAGAAGAAGAAGAAGAAGAAGAAGAAGAAGAACACAATTTGCGTGAAATAACCGAATGTACTATTTTAGTTTTAAAATTACTTCAAAAAAAGTTGTTGGAGGAGGGTAAAAAGCCTCATGACGGATCCACACACACGCGCACACACACACCACCGCCACCCATCCGTACTCTATATTCTATACTCTTGATATAAAGGTTAAGTACAAAAATTTTAAAACAAACTATAGATGTAGGCATTGAACGATCTTGAGGCTCGGCTGGTGTGCGCGGCGAGGCCGTAACACCAAGACACGGTGCTGGACACCATCCACCGCCTAATTACTACTAATGCGTCGTAGGAGTAAATCCATCCGGTAATGGCCGGACGGCGCAGTACAATAATAGCGCGGCTTATTGTAATTAGTTGTAATTGTCGCTGGCTTCGAGCCGCCCCCCGATGACTCGTGCATTAGCTAACGGTGGAAAATGACTTTTGAGGAGCGTAAGAAGTTGAGCCAAGGCCTGACTCCCGCCTCTCGCTGCCTTTTTCAATGATCCCCGAGTCTTCCGCACCTCGATTCCACCCGGACAAGCGGGAATCTCCCGGCGCTAAGCGATCCCCGGGTCATTGTTTATCCTCCTGGTTATTTAATAATATGAAAATTACGTCTCGCGCCTATTGATGATCGATGGCCTTGATGGCCGATAGATAATTCATATCATAATCAGATATATCGCCGCGAGATCAATTCCAAACGATCATTAAAACTGTGATTCAATAGAAGTAAACTAAAGTTTTTGTCAAACAATTCGTACTCGTTACTTACGTTATACTGAAATCTATAAAAATATTCAAACTTTATAAGTTAACTTTCAATATGTAACTTTAAATTTATATTGCAAATACGGATAATAAATTTAATAAAGACAAATTAATTTCAATTTACATTATATTAAATTTCACATTTGGATAATAAATTTCAATTCAACGTCTTGATATTGTTGAAAATAGTTGAATATTAAGTGAATACAAGGGGTGAATATAAAGTTGTAGCACTTGTTGACACAACATGTGCACATATTTTGGGTAACTTACAAAAAAAAAAATATATTTTTTACCTCCGATGAAAAAAATATATTCGTAATCTCAATCAATAATATGCATTATCTATGAATACGTAAGTGCAATGATAATCATAAATACTTAGATTTATAAATAAAAAAAATGTTTATAAAAAAAAAAGTAATTAATTAAAATGTAATAAAAATTTAAATAGAACTGTGAAATAAAAAAGTATATTAACGCAATACTTTGATCAATATCACATATAAAGTCACTAGTTTTAACCGATTAATCTAATAATAAAAGATTACGAATCATATAAAAATATGAATTGATATAAATGAGGAATAAATTAAGAATACAAATAGACAATTTCGTTATATTTTTTTACGTATATGATGTGTGTATACATATAGAATATATAAATAATATTTAATAATCTTATCATTTTTCAAGCATTCTAAATAAATAAATAAACAGTGAATTTTAGTGAAAATAAAAAGTGGAAGTAAACATTTTTCAAAGTATTTTTAAGGAATATAAAATACAGTTTCTATTATCTTCGATCTCACATCGGCAAATATTAAATATATTTTTTATAATAAGTACGTGTAATTTCTGTCGGAATTACCGTAATTACATAGGATTATACGAGCAGGTGTCAACAAGCATCTGTTTTGACGGTATTCTCAATAAGTAACTAGCTTCTTAGATATCTCTAATATTAACATTCGCAGTTTCCAATAAAGCCAAATGATCCGAACAGTTGATTGGCAGACTATCATTTAATGTCTGCCGAACCATAGCTTCCAATAAACTATTAACAACGTATTAAGTTTCTAAGAACGTCGTAAAAATTTATGTAAAATAAAATTTATTGCCGCAATCGCATCGGGAAATATAATTTTAAAGAATATTTTACAAGCAACTTGTCTTAACGGAGACTATTTACACACACACACATATATATATATATATTTATTTAGATATATTTATTTTAAAAATAATAAACAATTATGTCGTTCTCCGTGAGGTTTTGTCAATTGCATCAGAATTATATTTGCATAAAAATATATCTTTCGTAAACCTTACGAAGCATCTCTTCAAAAGGCTTGCGTATCCAAAGTGGAGTTTTTATGGTCCGAAGTGAGCGGTTGCACAATTTCGCAAACACGTCTTTTGCCTGCGGATGAGATTTACGCGACCCTAACAATGATCTCGATTCCCGGATTCAATAATACACACGCCCAACGCGGCTAGCGATCGCTCGCCTATAATTGAAAAAATTTTCTGCAGACTATTTGTTTTATTATTTCATCCGAATCGTTACATTCAAATGCAATCAAACCTTAATATATCCTTCACCAATTAATTAATATTTTAAAGCAGCTTGTGTTCTTTCTTACGTGAAAGTGATGTGACGACGGGGCTGGCTTGCGCAATTAAAGCCCATATAAATACGTGCACGTTTGAAAGGAAAAATTTGACATTCCGAATCAATTATGCTTACGTGGCATTGGTTAAAGGGATAAAAGACATAAGAAGATATATACGTTATAGAGAAGATGAAGAAGTACAAGCAGCCAATACTCTAACTGGATAAATATTTATTATATACTACGGATTGTATTATATTCTTTTTTTTTTTTTTTTTTTATCTATTGTTTTATCTATTGACAAGCTTAATATATTTGAAAAAAGAAAAGAAGAAGAAGAAGAAGAAGAAGAAGAAGAAGAAGTAGAAGTAGTAGTAATTAAATTGAAATGTAAATAGTACTTTCAATTATTTCGCTAATGAAATGTTTTGGGGTAATGAAAGATACGAGAAACTTGAAACAAATATTATACCGTAAAGACAACTAAAAATCTACAGTTCCTTTTCCCCGGGCGTCGCGTAATTTATACAGTCGGTTAAAATAGTCTCTACCCGTTAAAACGAAAGATATATTCATGCGCAGCAGCAGTAGCAGCAGCAGCGAGTCTTTTGGAGCGAGTATTCGACGTGAACGAACTCACAAAGCAAAACAGAGAAATAGAGATTAGGAGGAGGATGTTAGCATACGATGGATGGATAAAAAAAGAAAGACGGTTCGTTTTCTTTTTCTTTTTTCTTTTTTTTTTTTTTTTTTTTTTTTGTCTTCTTTTCCCATATTTTCTCATATCGCTTAATATTCACTTAATATATTATAAAGATAGAAGAGAGATAAATAACCCCAATAAACGTTAATGTATAATTACATGAGGCCGAGAACGTAAAAAGCGCAAGAATAGCTTACAAGTATTCGAAAACTGAATGTATCGATGTCTTTCTTTTTTCTTCTTTTTAAATAATTTAAAAATTTTTAATGTTATTCATTTCAATTAATAGAAACATCAAATAAATAATTCTAGCTTGAAGTTGACCAAATATTAAAATTATATTTCATTGCTTTGATTGAAATCTTAGATAAACGAACCACTTATTCTTCGTGTATAATTATGTGTTTGTCGAATGCGAATGTCGCAAATCTAGAAAATAGATAAAGTAAAAAAAAAAAAAAAGTCAAAACGACATACATTATCCATACTAGAATGAGAAAAACAAAAACAAAAAAAAAGAAAATAATAATAATAACTATAATTAAGAAGGGGACCGCGTATGCATTTACATGTCATTTTTGCATTGATTAAAATATTAAGTATTGCCAGTAATTAATTGCACTATTAAAATATATTATCTTTGTTACTTAGAGACGTAGATACTATGAGGTTATAGTCAAATGCTACAGTACACAAAAGATATCCGCACTAACAATATCTCATAATCTTTATTTTATAAAACACTGGCGTATATATGTATATATATACACACAAATATATTCACACGTGCACGTTATAAAACCATTGTGAAGGTTTTTTAATATTGTAAAACACAAATAAACCTATATAAAATACTATTATATCATTTTATAATAAATTTGCAACGATTCGATCCATAAAATTGTACTTTTAATACAATGATATCTTGTAAATCTCTCGTGCTCACAAATGTCATCGTGCGTAAAAGGAACATCCGGCGGAGTAGACTATACGGGATGATTTTGAACAAAATCATTTCTCACGGTGAATACGGTGGAAATTTCGAATCCTCATTCAAGTAAGAATCGTAATCCATATATTATGCTTCTTGTATAAATCCACTAGATTCAGTTTATCGTATAATAATTTAAATGAAATTCTTACGTGAAAAGCAGTTTTTTTAAATACAATGCATTTAAAAATATAGGCATTCGTTGCTATTTATCATTGTACGTATATGGTATAGTGATTTGGATCCGTTTTCTTTTCAGAAGAAAATTATTTATTATTGTTTCAGAAGAATGCTCATTAACGAAGCGAGTACTGAATGTTCGTGCAATGAGTAGGAAAATATAAAATCGTATGAAAAGAATTCACAAAGCCGTTCCTGCGTAGGTAATACAATATACCTGTTTCCAATGGACGGAAAGCCTTAAGCCTAACAAGATCAAGCGGATATAATGCCGGTATAATAAATGAAAAAAAAATGAAAAAAAAAAAAAAAATAAAATAAAATAAAATAAATAAATAAATAAAATAAGCGGTCGAGTGATTTATTTAAAGGCGTGAGTCGAGATGTGAATGGTGGCTAAAGCCAAATGGGGAGGACGATATCGGCTCACGGGATACAAAGACCGTTAAGTTGCAGTCTAGCACGAGGCGAGAGTCCACCGCTGGGAACTTCTGGGATAAAGATGAAAAAGTCAGAGGGGACGGGCCGTAGAAGCGACGAGTCGAAGGGCTGGGCGACAAAACAACGTAGGGAAGGGAATGGGGAATGTGGGGGGAGGGACGACGCGCGGGCGTCGGCGCTATACTATTTCGAGTGCGAGTATTTTTACGGCCCACTCGACCCAAAGAAGCTTAAATGACATTCACAGAGACGATGACGCCGCCTCCTTTACTTCCCCACCATCCACCCCCCCCCACCACGAAGAGAAAAGAAAAAGAAAGAAGAGAAAAGGAAGAGTGAAAAAATCATACGTGGATGAGTCGCGGTCTGTCTCGGTTCTAACAACTTAACCAAAAATAGCATCTCAGTTCTCAGGAGACATTCAACCACAATTTTGGCTTAATTAATACTGTCGGCTAATACCGATGGATCGGATCGATTTCATTTAGATACGAATCTCCTATTCGTCGGGCTAACGTCGCCGATTTCACGTTCTTAACTTATCTCTTTGTGCATCATTAACGCAAGTTAGATTTATGCGTAATAATTATCCCTCGACGAATTTAATGCACCGATCGATTAAAGTCAAATACATAGGATTAATAGAATGACTTCTAAATGACGCTGAATTTCTCTATACCCTCAGTCATATCAGATATTTACGCTTCGGCTCTCTCTCTCTCTCTCTCTCTCTCTCTCTCTCTCTCTCTCCGTCTCTCTCTCTTTGGTTTAGAATTTCTATTTCTAATTCAATTCCGATTTCTCATCTTGGCTCCCAATGCCATACTTTTAATATCATTAATTATTATAGACATTATATCTATTTAGAGTTTCCGTTATGCCCGATTTACGGCTTTACGGAGAGAATTTTAAAAAATATTACCCTTCAATAATATTCCAATTCAATTATTACAATTAGAAATTATGTTCCGTAGGCTTATATAAAATTAAAAGGAATTCTCAAGACTTTGGTTGACTTTAGAATTTCAGCATTTTCAAATTTCAATTTACATTTAAATAAAATTACCTGATTTGTTCTAATTTTTTAAATCCTTATTTCTTCATTCAGTCTTAATTAATTAATGTTTTAAAAATTAATTATATTCTTTTAATTGTGATAATTTTTTAAAATAACTATAATCAGTCGTTATAAGATGAAATCACGGTTTGTCACCGTGAGCTGCTTCAATCATTACGTACCACCAAGTATTATTAATATGTTTCATTTATTTTTCGAACATACTTTACTCCAATTATTATTTACAGTGCATGTTTGCTTCAGCGTTTCTGCAAATCACATTTGTTGTACAAATGTAATAAAAATAAAATTAACATATCTAAAACCGTTTCTCTCGTAATAACTAATTTTATTAATTATTAAAAAGAAAAAAAGTTTATTTAAAAAAATTATCCAATAACATTGTAAATAAATGATATCCGTAAACGTTTAAAAAACATTGTAAACAATAAATATAAAAAAATATATATATATATTTCCTTTTAATCTCTATCAAATTATAAAAGTTTACAACATTATTTGTTTATAGCATTAACAGTCGTAATTATATTGATATTATAATATTTTGGATATGTAATATATTTTTAAATAAAATAACCGCACGCTTGAGCAACTTTGCTTTATTATTGAAAAGACTTATAGTAATTAACATGTAAAATCTTGCCCGGACTATTATTTTTCATATATTTAAGTCATATATTTATTAAACTTTCAATATTAACAAATTTCAATATACGACCATATACGCACTAACGTGTTTTCATAGACATTCATTGTAATTTTAAAAAATTATAGTAAAATTGTAACTATTAATTTGTTCTTGTACATTCGTAGCCAAATAAAAACTTCATCAATGGAATTGTTACACACCTAACAATTATAAAAGTCAAGTTAAATATCTAATTTTATACAATGGATAATTAATTTAGTTATATTACTATTTTATAGTACATTCCGTAATACTTGTATACAGTGTAAATTTAAAAATACTATTTTTTATATGATTTAAATCTTATTATTCCGTAATAACAATGTTCTCAAAAAGTAAGGCAAGATATTTTTATGAGAATGAAAACGTATTTTTTAATATTCTATAAATTTTCTATAAATTTTCAATAGTAATATTCAATTTTATTTCTAATAGTTAGAAATATTGAAAGTGTCGGCCATATATATATATCATAAATATTAATACTTTTCATAGAAAAGTTTTCATAATGTATACAATGCAGAAAACATGTCTTTATCTCTATTGTAATTCATGGAAAAATAAAGCAGTTAAGGAATGAGAAAGCAATGAAAAATCACGTATTAAATGTAATACCAGAAGCTTGAAAAATTAAACGTTGCTAATTCAAACGAAATATTAGATATTCTGCGATTATTAGATTCGGTGCCAATACTGTAATATCCTTTGCCTTGTATTAGTCATACTAAAAAACATTATATATCAATATAATGTTGTAACGACATTAACTAGAAGTGTCGTCAAATTTTAGTGATATTATAGTAATGATGTCATATGGATGTCATATGGAATATAGGCAATAATAAATCAACAGATTTTCCAAGAAAAAAAAATAATAAATAAATAAGTAAATAAAAATCCGAAGTACTTTTGCAACTGTTTGATATTCTCAAAGAAATATTAATAAATTTTAAAATATAATATAACGTTATATTTTTATCGCATCAAATGTTCAGTTGGATTGAAATCTATCATTAATGCACGTACATATTTTTATATATATATATAAGTCACAAGATAGAGCGAGTATATACAATGAGAGTAAACGAGGACCAAGTATTCACACAAATTGCTGCTCGAAATATTGTTTCTGGACGATTTGGTACAAGCTTAGTGTAAGAACGGCCCTTATTCAATTTCATAACAAGTGCTTTGTCAAACGAAAAAAACAACAAAAAAACAACAAACAAACAAACAAACAAATAAATAAATAATAATAATAAATGAAATCAATTATAACAATAAACGACTACACCGTAAATTTATATTTAATGAAAAAACGAAAATTGAAGTACGCTTATCCATAATCTTGATATTATAAAGTTGCGATTTGAAACCGTAATGCAAATCGTTCGTTATGAGTAGCAGTCGCGGTCGTACGATAAAGGTGCAATAAAACACGACGGCCTTGCGGTATAACGCGAGGCTTGAGCGTGGAAAAATGAAAATTTTCAGATGATTTTAAGTGGAAGAGCGAACACGTAGATCTGACGCGCCTACTTACTTAAAGACCACTGGAATGTCAACTCTGTTGCCCGACACCATCAAATGAATAAATCCACGCGCATGCGCTCTGCCCCTCGATATTTCGTCTTTTACTCGTAGGCAATGCATTTTACGAGGGTGTTTTTCTTTTTTACGAAACCACAGTGCCAAACTGTTTATCCCCGTATTAAATATCCTAAGATCTGTATCAGACTCATACTTTAATTTCATCACGAATACTGTACAATTAATTAATATTAATTAATATTTAATTAACAGGAGATTAGCCATTCGTCGAGGGGAAGGTAAAAATTTGAAAAGCCTATATTTAATTCTCATTTTTTTTTTATATTATTATTTATATTGTTTTGTAATTCAGTAATCACAATTAAGTACAATAATATTTGACAATAACATAGTCGTTAATAAAATTCGTCATTGGCAGTGTTGAAGCATTCTCAAATTATATTTTCCGTGTAAATAAATTACATTTAATAATTAGATTTCTTTTTTATATTATTTCATTACATTACATGAAATATAAAAAAAAAAAAAAAAAAAAAAAAAAATAAAAGTGCTCGTAAAATATTAAATAAAATTTTATCCACTGCAAACTAAAACTTTTGGTTTTTACAATTTTTCGACAGCTTTGCAGTTAAATTCATAATGGAATTTTAACGAAAGACTCATATGCTAGAAATTGCCCTTCTTTATATATAATATATTCTACGGCTACGCAATAAGTACGATTAATTATACATTATACGAAAAAATGCTATAGATCTCATGATATATATTTAAT
Source organism: Ceratosolen fusciceps (assembly GCA_018883505.1). Lineage (NCBI taxonomy): Eukaryota > Metazoa > Arthropoda > Insecta > Hymenoptera > Agaonidae > Ceratosolen > Ceratosolen fusciceps. Next base: position 443,431 of record RCIC01000054.1, read on the forward strand.
GGAAAATTGTCATGATTTTAATTCAAGTATTAATAAAAAGTTTCTGTAAAAGCAATAATAAATTATTATTGTTAATTAAAAATACATTGGAAAGCAAGTATTCTTTGTACTTGTTTCTGTTTTCAACAACCATTAAACTTCGATATGAAAATATTGTAACAAAATACGGCATGAATTATCGAAGTCAATATGATTTATACAGTGGAATTCCAATATTTTATGAGACCTAAGACATTAATTCTCAATGTTTCATATACATAACAGTTACAATAACGAGGTAATTATTACCAGCAAACATACAATATTTATACGTAAGGTAATAACAATACTAAGCTAGTATCATATGCATATATATATTTCATATACATATACGTTTTCAAGCATTATACTTGAATTCAAATAAATAAAATTCATCTGTAATGAAATTGCAAAAAAAAAATAAATTTTTTAAATTTTTAAAAATTGATAAATTAACACTTAATAGAAGACAGTTTTATCAGTAATACATCTTACAAAGTTTATAAAACATCCATGAAAATTATTTCTCATTATTAAATTAATGTAAAAATTATATAAAAAGAATGCTATTTTAATAAAACGTACCTACTATGCAATTTGCAATAATACACAATAATACACAATAGTATTCTTATAAAATTTTCAATAATAAAAAAATAAAAAAATATTAAATTGTATTAAAAAGTTCATTTTCATAATTGTAGCGGTATTATGGTGTAACTATTACTTATGAAAATTTTCAGGTCACAAAAATAATTGAACAATTAAAAGAATACCGCTAATTTTTAAATTGCTAAATATTATTCAATAGAATACATATTATAAAATAAATTAATATGTACTTTTACTTCTTAGCATGAAGTTTTTTTTATCAATTTTATTAAGTATTCGCTACTAAGTTGGTATTATTTGACCGAAAAGATTACGAGCGTGCAATTAATATTTTTAAAAATTTTTTGCATCGCTACGTATATTTTAGTTAACTATCAGGCTTATATATATATATATATATATATTGAATAACGGCAATATATATATATATATATATGTATATGTATGTAAATATGTGGTAGCAATGTAGGCTGATCGAATATACTTCTATACTACTGACTAAAGTAAACCTACATTAGATGTTAGTCATTAAATCGTCGACACAACTATAATATATTTGAATTAAACGATAAGCTATTATTAAATAGTTTTATGTAATTAAGTCATTAAATATAATCATTCATATGTTTTTGAAATTTTCCCAATAAATTTTTTAGATAATTTCTATTAATTTTTTGTATTTTTCTATGTTTCTTTCACTTGTATAGATGGAAATAAAATTTTAGCTAAACATTAGATACAACAGCTACTTGATTTATATATTTAGTAGCCGAAAATGTATCTTGACGATGAAAATGAGAAATCATATTCGTATTAAAATTGAATTTTTCGACAATTAACCCTCGAATATTCTATTTAATTTCTATATGTGCCAATGATTTCACTACATAAAAAAAGTTCTACTAAAAGTATAAGATTAACATGTACTTCTTTAATATTAAATTAATTATTATCAATCTATTATATATATATTTTTTATGTATTTTTCATCTAGTTGCACGTGTTATTCTAGGACTTTAAATTGTATTCGAATAGGAATTTATTATTGTTGTTGATACGAAGATATGAAAATAGGGACTTTACATTTGCAAATATTAATGCGAATATTTGAAATTACTCATTATTAATAAAAACAGAAATAAAAAGAATTAATGGAATATAAAAAAAAAAAAAAAAAAAAAAAAAAAAATATTATAAATATACGGTTTTGTTCATTTTCTCAGAATTTGGATGCCTCTTGAATAAAATTATTTTCAAATCTCATGACATTATACCTACGATCATGAATTGTGGAGACTTTTTTTTTTTTTTACTAAAAAAAAGCCGCTTACGGACTATGAAATAACTACGTGAAATATTGTTTTTAAGGAATATCTACGTTAAAGCAACGTTTTTCTATCTCAAAAAGAAAAAAAGAGGGGGGAAAAAAACTTGAATTTGCAGAATCGACAAACAGATCTAAAAAACAAGTTCTAATAAATGACTTACTCGAATATTCTTTAATTATATATTATCGAAAATCGATTCCACTAAGATATTGCACTTTTTACATTAAATTCATGAATAATAAAGCTAACGTATCGATGTAATTCAACAATTTTATCGACAATTTATTCGTTCATAACTTAATGGTAATCAATAATTTTTATTACAATATAAAATAAAACAACGCTAAAAGATGAATACGTATTTAAAAAAAAAAAAACTATATAAATGAGAGAAGTTTGAAGAGAAGTGGGAAGTGGCAGTTTTACTGACCTTTTCTCGAAGCATATCGCGCACTCGGCTCGCTTGATTTCTACTACGATGAAGTTCCAATTGCAATTCGAGACACCGCTCTTGCCAGTTCAATTCCTCCACCGTATTGGAATATCCACCGTCAAAGCTCTTGGACGAAGCAGTAATTATTTTTGGTTCCTTGACTATTTCGTGCTGCGCCGACGACGCACCCGGATTCCCTTTATCGGGATAAAAATATTTACCCTGAGATTCGAACTGCTGCTTCGTGCCGTTATTCTTTTCAAATAAACAGCTCGTCGATATATCAATGTCACGAAACGAATGATCGGTCCCGTGCAACTGTAGATTCTGCGAGTCCTTGGCCTTAGCGTCGTAGGATATTGGCCCGAAATCCACCACCATGGAATTATCAATACAAGGTTTACTGTCTACGTACTCAACGTGGCCGCTGGAATCGGAGGTAAAGTCGTAAGGATTGACATTGTTGGACGTAGCATTGGCTGTATTCGTGCCACTAGCCACGATTGCAGTTTCTACGAAGCTAGGCTTTTTCCTAGGTTCGATAAGACTTTTGTCCTTTTGGTGGGACAAATTTGTTAGGTTAACGTAGGGCGAGTCCTTGTAATGCATCGGACTGTTATTATGTTTTGGACGTGGGGGCGGAGTCGGGCCCTGTTTTCTCCGCCGTGGCTTTAAACAGGGACTGTCGGCTACTGTGGATATTCTTGAATATTCCTGACCCAGAGAAGATGGCTCCGAGCACGTGTTATGAAGACGAGAATTTAGTTTTGGGCTGCAAGGGGCCGACGAGCTCGAGCTCAGCTCCGACGTCAATCTTATTATCGGATCCAGGATCTGGGACAGCCGGCGGGCTGGCGAACCGCGAATCTCCTCCATACCTTCCTGCCTATATTATCGACACATCATTGACCATTGCTCGCAATTCAATGATAATTTAACGTCCAATTCATTAGCTTGTAATTGTAGCTGCAGAATCGTAAGCCTCTTGAGAAAACGCATCACGTCATTAAGCCTTTAATATCTAAACAAAAAACACGAAGAATTGTATAATATTAGTTTTACTTTTTTTTTGGAATATATTAATTTTTATATATAAAAAAAAAAAAAAAAAAAAAAAAAAAAGAAAAAGAAAAAGACAAAGGAAAAAAGAAAAGAAAGAAAATAAGGCCAAATATTTTGTAATTTACTATTAAAGTATATTATAAATATATATATATACGTTAAGTAAATACATTTGCATAATATAACGTGAATATGTTTTTTTTTTTAACTTAATACAATAAATAAGTTTTATTTCTTAATACATTCGGACGATAAGACATTAACTTTATATTGCAGATTTCTAAAGGGGCTACTAGAAATACCATTCTTATTATAATTATAAGAAATTGTGTGAGACTTCTTAAGATCGCTCATGATGTTTGACAAATTATAGTCATAACAACAACAAAAATAAAAAATAAAAAAAAAAAAAAAAAAAACTATCCGTAATTCTACGGACAAAAAATTATCTGAATTCGCTTCTTTAAAACTCTTTATCGCTAAAATCTGTGTTATTTCCATGATCCTGATTTTAATATATTTACTGTATCTATATATTTAAATATATAATTATATAATGCTGTAAATGCTTTTTTAAATGTTACAAAGTATCTAAAGCGTATGGATATATAGCGATAAAGCGTAAAAAAAAAAAAAATTAATCAAAAGCGCAATTATTAACACTATATAAAAGAAAAAAAAAATTCAATTAGAATTAAAAGCCGAAAATGTACTTATTTTTTACAATATATCGAAATGGATTTTAAATGGCGTAACAAAAAAATTAAAATATTCAACGACACTCACTCGTCTACATTATTTATGTAAATTATTAGATAATTAAATTTTACAACGGTTTCATAATTACATCCTATTTAATTTTATGAATAATTTAAATATTATACAAATAAGTAAAATTAAATCGTGACTTGCACAGCACTTTTTGTTTAATTTCAACGTCATTTGGTTTATTGATTCAATAGGACAATAAATACTTTCAACACACAGTTATAATCGACGAAAGTTTACAAATTTATGACGGTATTTATTTTGGTGCATTATGAAAATTAAATAAAGTCACGGGTATTTTTTATTTAATCCGACATAAATCAATATAAATTAAAAAAAAAAAAAAAAAAAAAAAAAAATTTGTAAATAATAAAACTTTGCTACACTGTTTATAATAATTGATTGTTATATTTATTTTACGTTTATTACGTAATCGTAGAGCTCGGTCTTTATTCACAATAATTCACGATCCAAAGTCTCAAAGTTATCATATAAGTATCATAATAAAAGATCAAGTCGTAACATTTGTAATAAAAAGATTGAATTACGTACATTTACAGTACATATACACATATACATATGTGCATTTTATGTATAAGATACTATGTTCTCGTTAACGTAGACTCAGTTTGCATTACACTCATTCGCTTAAGAAGTTTCATAGTTGTATATATAACAAGACATGTCACGATGTCAAGTAGACAATAGGTTATAGGAAAAATTATTAATATTCGGCATACAAAAGATTTAAAGATTACACGGTCTTATTGAAGGTTGACGGACCGAGAGTAAAAGAATCCATCATAAAGGATTAAAATAAAGAAAACATAAATTTCTTATGCTTTTAAATATATATATATATATATAACGTACATAATACTTTGCATTTTTTATGTAATATAAATAAAGATTTAAGGATTATAATAAATTAAGCAACGAAGTAATAGAAGTTCCACGTAAATGCATAGAAAATAATTTACAAAAGTAATACATAACAAATATAATACAAAAATGTATGTGTAAACGATTGATAAAATAGTACTTGCAATTGTAATACCTATAATATTTAATATTTAATAAAATTAAATTAAATTATAAAATTACCAAACAAAAGAATGGATAACAGATCTAATAAAAAATTTATGAAATATTGCTAAAAACTCGATCTATATCCATTGCAATATCTACAATTTACTGTTTGCAATTTGCAATATCTGCAATATCTACAGAAACATATACGATTTTCTAAGTTTTATAATACTTAAAAATTTACTTAAAGATATTAAATCAAATGTGTGCATTTTACATCTGAAACTACTTAACCAAAATACTTTGCATTATATTTTCCCAAAACTTAAGTTTTATTTAAATTAATCATCTTTCAACGACGTATATTCCTTAATGTTTTGATATTTCTACATATAAGAAATTACATAATCATAATTATAGATTATCTATCACGAGACAGGGTAAATCTTATGTACTTTATTATTCTCAGTTAATATTACTGCGTAAATATTAATAGATTTGAGTTAAAAAATAAAAAAAATAATATAATAAAGAAATCGAAGTATTTTTTAAGATACGAAATTAAGCCTATTAAATAAAATTAAAAGGACATGTATGTACGAAATACTGAAATAGAGAAACAGAGGGACAGCGTGAGCACGGGGAAGAGAATGAGAGAGAGAGAAAGGAGTTATACAAATAAGAATAAAATTGGGTCATGCCTCAACGATATCAACAATAAAGGGTTCGTAATAGTAGCTGCTTTCCTCAAACTCTTTTCTGCCCGAGCTGCAATTTCAGTGAAAAATATAGATACAACAGGATCGTTGGATCCCCTAACTATCGTAAACCGTAAATGCAAAAATACTTTGATTTTTTTTGCGCAATGTAAATGGGACAAATAATTGTAATTCTATTCATTGTAATTTTTTAGTAAGAAAGGATCGTAAGAAAATAACTCTTTTTTTTTTTTTTTTTTACATAGAATTAAACACGTATAATGTATAAAAAGGAAATTGGAAAGAAAATATAATAATAGACAATAAAAATAAATAAACTTCAAATAAAATAATAATAATCGTTGAATGCAGTGGTTGTTTCTTTTGTTTAGATTGTAAATTACTGGTAAAAGTTAAACAAAGTTTGGATTTGTAGATGCATCGAATACAAATAAGTAATATAATGATTTGTTAAAAATAAAATATATAGTGAAACATATTATGAATAATAATCTTATTCATCAATGACATAAATAAGGATTCGCTTATATTTATTTATTTTCTTTGATAAAAAATATAAATGATTTTGGTAATACAACGTAAGTGTATCACGTTATACGAA
>RCIC01000054.1:452500-502500 GCA_018883505.1 Ceratosolen fusciceps
TTTTTTTTTTATTTATTTATTTATTTTTTTTTTTGTACCCATTCGCGTACTGCGCGGGTGTTTTACATATCCGACTCTTGACTTTCCTCGGGCCTGTTTAACGAGAAGCGATAATAATAACAATAACAATAATAATAATAATAATAATTTACGGATATAGAGGAATGCCATGTTTGTATCTCTTCGATTAAACTCCTACGGCTCAATGTAACATTGAGTAACATCTGATCCCTAGCTTCCGCTCCCCCTCGTCCAGCAACTCCTCAGTCCCAAACAGCAATTGTTTTCATATTTTTTACGAAACATTTTACGAAACATTTGCCCCTTCGTACGTAATTTCTCGTCGTTCAATCTATCATTTTATTGCATTGCCCTTATTGCTGCCCATCCGCCTGCCACCCCCCCCCGAGTCTTTTAGAAATTCTAAAAAAAAAAAAAAAAAAAAAAATCACGGCCATTTTACAAAAATATTCCCAATATAAATAGCATTTAGTTCTGGGATAATAATACGTTAATTATTATCAATGACACGAAGCCTCAAAGGTTTAAAACACATAAATGTAACTTGCAATCTATCTGTCCCATCAGCCGTATGTATTGAATACGAGCAGCCCCTACGTTATTTATTATTACTATGAGTACTGTCGTGTTGCCCTGGTACTTATATGAAATTGTCAATAAAACTTTCAGTCGTAATATCGTCAATCCCGCCGTATTGTTCATAAAGGAGATTCCGATTCCTTTTTTGTGTACCAATTATATTTACAATTTTTTTTAATTTTTATCAATAATAGCTTTAGTAGCGATTTAAAAGTTTAGATTTGTAAATAATAAATTAAAAGTGGGGGGGGGGAGAATGTAGCGCAACTGCCGTTGCGGGGAGCCATAGCTCCGACCATACGAATGTATATTATAAACCGTGTCAGAAAAATAATTAACGTAAATAAGCGAAAATTAAATTGAATAAGTTTGTTTGTTTGTTTGTTACCTTCTTCCCTATCTACATCACAATTACTCTACATGCAATTCATTCTACACTTGATTGTATTTCATACGTGTGCGTGGGTGGGTGCGTGGGTGGGTGCGTGTACATATAATTAGTAACATTACGGATTTCTGAGTTTTTAATTATAATTAAAAACTCGGATTTTGTGTATTGAGAACGACTGTTGTACAGTGTTCTGTAGTAGTTGTGTTTCAAAAATAACGTTTTACTCTACTGATTGAAAAATTTGTGTCTATACGCAATGCACGGTAACTATTGAGTGATCGCTATTCTAGAAAAACGTACAGATTTCAGTAATCCAGACATAAACTTATTTCATCTTCCCCTGATAATAATGCCCTTGTCATGTAATTATCATACAACTTCAAGAACCAACGACGTAGGTGTAATTTTCTTATTATAATTTAAAAAAATATTGTCCTCGAGTTTTAGTTCTTACAATTTGTGAAGCATAGGTACATAAAATTATAACTTATATATGTATATGTATATACACACATAAGCAGTCAATTTCGTATATTTAAATTACATTTCGACAATTCTATTGTCCCTCTCGAAACCAATTTTGAATTAATTACATTTCCCCAAACTGTCTGTATGGGGTTCAATTCTTTTTTGTATAAAAAAAAAATAATTAATTTACATTATAATTCCTTTATTGTTAAAAGCTAATTTGCCTTTTGTTAGTCAATCCGAATCGCTCAGTTACATTGAACTACCTTTAAGAAATTCTAAGTTAATGTTCTAAGATGTGATGCATTTTTCTAACGACGATGCTCATACCCATTACGCACAGCGTTCATCGTACTACTTACAATACTTCATTATAAATTAAAATATTCGATATACTTTGATAATAATTTTGGTAAACCTTATTTTATGTTGTATAAGATAAATGCTTTAAATAAAATCGACTTGTAGCAGTCCGTTTGAAATTATCATATTCTTTATGATAGTCTTTAGTGGCTCGTTAAATATTCATAAGTAGACAAAGGAAATTTAATATTTACCAATTATTACACATTTAAAACAAATTATTCATAATTAAGAAATTAATTTTCCCTATTAAAATTTATAACCCAAAAGTATATTTATGTTAAATAAAATAAGGAAGAATAAGAAGAATTAATTTAAATTGCGCACAAAGATTTGAAAGAATTTATGTGTGACTGTAGTTTAAGAAAAATTAAATTTGAAGCGCTTTACCCCTTCACAACTAATCTTCGATATTAAATTGAACTGCAAATGCACCAGTGCATATTGACTTCAAACATCAATGCATTGAGTTGATAATACTTTAAAATTTCGTACATCGTGTATTTAATGATATAATTTATTGTATACTTTTACATTCGCATATAAATACATATAGAAATTATGAAAAAGAGCTATTATATAAATATAAAAAAAAAATGTAAAGTCATTTAATACATCAACAATAGATATTAGAAAAGTAATTATTAAATAATATTTACAAGACTGTATTTAATTTTTTTTTTTTTTTTTTTTTTTTTTTTTTTTTTTGTAATAAATGTAACAATAAAGTTCTATTAGAAATTAAATTTCATTTCTATTATAAATCTTTTATTCGTAGTAATAAAAGAATATTGGAGCCTAGTGATTATCGTATATAATATTAGCTAACTTGTTTAACTGACGCCATTTCCATTGGTTATAGTCCTTTTGATGTCGAAGTATGCAATTTCCTTAATTAATTTTGCTGAGTATGTTGGATCTAATAGTCGTTTTAAAGATGTTTCGCCGTCAGGAATCATAGCTTTATATTCGTAAATTAATTCGATTACACTTTGAAACATAAAACTGTCACTTAATCCAAGCTGCTTTTGTATCCACGTCCTTATTGGACTGGACAGCACACTCGAAGCTAAATTATATTTAGAAATCATTTCCTTCAAGTGAAAAGCGCACTTATCTTTAATTAATAATGGATCAAATCGCTCGTAATTACAGCTCTTATTAAAAACCTAAATGAATCGAAACGTTTAGATGATTTAACTTTATCCGCGGCTAATGAAGATATAATATAATTTAAAAAATGGTTACGTCAGTTTCATCCATTTCTTCGAGAACGACTGCTGCCGATGTCATGCTCCAGCAGAAAAATGCAGCCCCAACAGCTTCTACATTCGACCCGACCAATGCAATAAACTTCTCAAAGAAAATATCTATTATTATAGCTTCACACTCTAATTTTGATTCTGGCGACAGTCTATCTATAACTTCTACTGCGTTTAATCTGACTTGATAATGATCGTCAAACAGTAATTGCAGAAGTATCGTCCACCAATTCAAAATAAAATCTATATAAAAAAGTCTTTGTTACCCTTATATTCCGAATGTATTAAATTCTATGACATACGTTCAACTTACAAATATCGTAGTTTTCTGCTGTACCGATGTAAAGATCAAATAATACTTCGGATATACCAATTCTGCAATCAATATTAGATTCCATATCAGAATAATTTAAAAATGTATCATAAATCATTAATTTAGAATCTTCCAATAGTTCAAAGTCTGCTTCAGAATTCTGGAAATACGATTAAGTTACGATTAAAATTATTATTATTACGATTAAAAACAAAAAAAACGAAAAAAACAAAATAAACAACAAAAAAAACAACAAAAAAAAATCAAACATGCTATACTATACATTAAAATCAACGGTTTCAAATATTACATTATACTTTTGCAACAGAATGCCAAATATCTTTCCAAATAATTTGAAAAATTTTCCTCTAGGATAAAATGTTTTTGTCGTTAGCTGCATACTAAGTTTCTTGAAAATTTCAATGCACATTAAATTTTTTTTCTTTTCTGTAGGGAATGTATAATTTGCGTATTCAACATTTTTCTCCATATCTACAATTACTTTATACATAAATTCAAAAATTTCATCCTGTAAATTAGGGTGAATAATAGGCGCGTTCAATGTCTTGACAGACGCCATGAATCCCGAATCATACAATAATGAGGAATTAGTTTTTTTTATTACGTAAATTAATTTCGACCAAATAACTGATAGCATTTCGTCGCTGTTATTACGTAACAACGTTAGCCAAAACTTTGACATTTCACAATGATTGCTTATTAATTGGCCCGTATAGTTCTCATTGTCTATCGTAGAAAATAGCAAGTTTACTGCTGTGATTTCGTATAATTCAATGCCAGGTTTTTTCGACAGTATCGTCTTATTCGTCAAATGAATCTGTATCTTTTCCAGTAAGCTCAAAAAGATTATATCCTCGCATAGCCAACTGACGAATAAACGAACGGCACATTCGGTTAAAAATTTATAATAATTTGTAGATTCATCTGTTAATTTTATTTGATTTTATTTACCTGTACAATTTAAATTTCATTAATTCTATTAAAATTTCAAGCCCAATCGTAGACAGTGTAAAGCAGGCCGGGCAACGATTCGAACTGCCTAAATCTGGCAAAAATTTCGTGTACAATAAATTTAAAAAAGTTTTAAGATTTTCATTTGACAATTTAACTTTAGTAAACTGCTGGCTTCTTGTCAGTTCGAGTATCTACAATTAATAAATATAAATATACCTTTCTGAATTACCGAACTGCATAAAAAAAAAAATCAATTATAAATAACTTACCTGAAGGGAATAGCCATGCAATAAATTGTTTGGCAATTCATTATTATTAGCCATTATATTTAGAAGATTGCCAAAAATGGGTAATATATTGTTTTCTGTCAATAATGGAATTAAGGCTCTGGCAGCTAATTCCCGAGTTTTGTATACAATGCTTTTTCCGCATTTCGATACTAAATCGATGAATTCGTCAATCTAGAAAGCGAGCGATAATTTATTTATTTTTACGTTAAGTATATATTATTGAATAAAATAACTAAAAATTGTATTGACGTTGGTTGTCAACGATATCGGTAGAAATGAAAATAATGGAAGAAATTGTAAACCACCTTCCAGTCTTCGTCTGCCTTGGCAGAATTCACATTCGGATATAAACGAGACAATATTAATAGTATAGATTGGATTTTCGGTTTAATGTAATCCTCGGACTGATTCACGAACATCGTTAACTCGCACAATAAAAACGGTAATAAGACCGGGTACTTGTCAAAAAAAATCTTTCCCGTCATTTTATTGTGTACCGTTAAATTTATATGGTCCTTGGTCCTTTGAGCTCCAAACACTCTACCAACAAGTGAACTAAACAATAGTGTTGCCGCATTTCTTTCCTATATTAAAAATTATATTAACCTTATAATATAAATTAAAGACAATAATACATTAGTATGGAAATATTAAATGTTCGCTAACAGCCCATGATTTTCCATCATAACTTTTGAAAGCTGTAATGAAACCCTCCGCCACATAGTCCTTCACTAAATCTCCTAATAAACAATGTCTAAATAATGCCCTTAATATATTCAAAGCATGAGTTTTTATTTCTGTAACTTTATTTAGCTCTATACGTTGTCTTTCTGCTTTGTTCGTCCGAGCAGTCAGGTATAAATTTTTATACTCAGTAAAAAGACTTTCGTTAAATAATATCTTTTCTACGTCATCTGAGTGAGCATTGTCTTCAATAGCGACCAATTTAAATAAAATTCTTATTACAGTATGAATAGTAAAAGTTCTAGTATCGTTGCTTTTTTTTATTTCTGAAGTCACCAATGCCTGGTAAAAATAACGACGTATGCGTAAAATTTTTTTTCAAACGTACATACATAAATAAGAATTTATAATTCTTATTTACCTGTACCATAAAGGGCACACCAGCACTACGTCTAGTGGCACATAATTTTGAATTTTCAGGTATTAATTGAACAATAGCGATGAGTATTTGCTGTAGCCACATGACTGGCAGTTGTTTAAGAAATGCTCGATCCGCATTTAAATGCCATAATCTTGAACAGAGCTGTCCAAAGCCCACATGTGCTTGTTCAAAGGCTCCTCTGTGTTTCGTCTCACAAAGTAACGTAACAAGTTGGTTCCCAATCTCTGTAATCTAAAGTTTAATTTTAACAACATTTTAATAACATTAGTCTTTTAATTTTAATGATTTATTAATATTACCTGATTTTCATTTAACAATCCAGTATTGTTAATTTGATCGTAAATTGATACGTGCGTCGTTAAATAACCAAAAAGTAAACTAATTTCTTTTACAGTTCTCCAAGAACAAAGTAGAATCAATTGTGGTGTGATTGTGGTCGATTCCGCATTATTAGAAATACTGTTTAATTCATGGAAATTTAAATCCATTGGTAAGTGGCCTTCTGGAGATGAATTATTTACAATTTGGGATACTGCTGTATTTAATTTAAAACATATATTTATAATATCCGTTAAAAGAGTTCTCCAATGTTCATCATTCACCATATTTCTAAAAGTAGTAAAAGAAGGCAAAAGTATATTTTAAATTAATATGAAACACGATTTAAAATACAAAAATCAAACCGTATCTATATAAAATTTTTTGCAATTCATAAAAACGGTAAATAAGTTAAAAATTAAAAATTAACAACATGAAATCACTTACTCACTTTAAGTTAATTGTTGATAAAATACTATGTATACAAAGGACATATCCGTATAATGAATGTTTGCTCACAGCAAAAATAATATTTTGTGTTGCCAACTTTGTAGGAGTCTAAAATATTAGTATTACAATCAATAACAAGATAAATAAGGAGTTATAAAAAATTACATACTTCAAGGCGCAATTTTAATAATACAATCATGTAAAAAGTATTTTCTTCTTCTATAAAATTTTTTTTCTTGAATTTAATTAATTGGAGTAAAATGTCTTGTATGTTGGGCAATAGCATACTAACTTGAAGCATGTATGCCGCTGTAATATTATCAAGAGGTCTAACACTATTACCCATTTGTAAAGCAACATTGATAAGCTCTAGAACTTTTAGTTTAGAATCAAAAAATAATTCTGTAAGCTTACACGACTTAATCAATCTAAATGCCATTTTCTTGTTTAGTTCATAAGTATCCAATAGAAGACAGTCAAATAGTTTTTCAAATTGGTTCACGTTCCATAAAGTACTCTGTAAATCTGTACTTAAAAATTCATCAATCAGACAAAGAATTTGTAAACTAGACTTTTTATGCACATTGACTGCACTAGGATATAAACTATTTAAGCAAATTTCATGTACAGAATTTGTAAATACTTGATAAGAAAGCATAAGGGCTTGCACGTCTAGTAAATCATTATGGGAATCAATTAACTCAGAGTGAAGTTTTTTTAAATCTCTTAGCCTATTTTCCTTGTCTATTTGTCGTTTTAAAACAGCATAGCTATCGTTGAGTCTTTTCAGAATCTGAAATAATTTTTAATAAAATTCAATATACTAAATTACAAAGATCTACGCTATAACCACTTACTTTTTTTACCACAGGCACAAATTCCATTTTTTCTCTAAGATTATACTTTAAAAATGTAGTTATTAAATTAAGTTCCTGTTCAGTGAAATTTAAGGTACTTTTTTTGGATACCGTAATTTGTTTTAACGTATTAAGTCGAACCTAGAAAATATATAGATTAAATAAAAAATTATATAAAAAATGTCTTGGCAGGTTTACCTCGTCATTACTACATGTTAACAAGTGTTCCATACGCTCATATTCTTGAGTGGTATAATATCTAAATATCTAAAATGAAAATATGTTTTAATAAAACATTTATTGTAATTAATTAATATTGTCATGGATTTAAGTAATTTACCGGTTCTGACATAATTACAAAGTTTCACAAACGCAATTAAACGAAGTAAAAACTACATATATACATATATATATATATGTGTGTGTGTATATTGAGATAGAGTCCAGATATTTTTACATAAATAATATACTTTTAGTTTTAAATAAATTCATCAGTCGCTCGCTCAAGATTAAATAATTCTCAATATAAATAATACATCGTAATAACATATTTAATTGAAGAAATACAATTGTCAAGTATGTAATACTCCAATGTAATACACGATGATATTAATTGATGTAGCGGTAGCGTGAAATGCCAAATCTGTAATGCAAGTGCAAAAAGGGGATGACAATTTCGAGGCTTTTAATACTCAAGCCGTATAACATTAACAAAAATTAACATTAACGTTAACGAAAGGATTAAAATTACTGGACCCTGATAATGCACATAATTTCAATACATAAGCAATCACGCTCAAGCAAACTCGGACAAATAAACAAATAAATAAACAAACAAATAAACAAACAAATAAATAAATAAATAAAATCATCGGGAGCAAGAGAACGTATATGCGTATTGTTGGTATTGTTGGATCTTACGGATTAAGCATCGTGGTGTTTCAATTAAATCTCAACTGCGCATGCCTCAATTAATACACTAGGAAACCACTGCTATTCCGTCAGCTTCGTATCTATTTCGTATCTATTGACGTGGGTCAGGACGTGCGGCGGCGGCGCGGAGGGGCGTGGGAGAGATCCAAGAGACCCCTCTTAAAGAATAATTGTGTTCATGGCTAATGGCTATGCGCGTGGCCAGTGTAGGTGGGTGGGAGAGGGGCACCTGACGCCAGGTACGGATACAAAACCCGCGTCACCGCATAGTCAAAATAATTCATCATTTTCAATTATTTCGCGCATTATTGTTATTGTCCACATGGCTTTGCATTGCATTATTAGTTCCACGATATTATACCATCGGGGGCGTATTCACTGCTACGTGTATAAAAGACGAAAGCTAAGCTTATTGCCGTTCGTCATTGCCGTATAAACTCGTAGATGCAATCTCGATTGAGAAAGTCCCGGGCAACATGTTTCATCGAATCTGCGTTACTTATTACGTTTTATTTGTCATTAACAAAATCCTTGTCGTTGGCTTTGTTGGAGAGAGAGAGAGTGAGAGAGAGAGAGAGAGAGGAAAATCGCGTTTGGAATGGCGCGTCGCTAACAAAGTTCACGTGGATAGGAGGATAGGAGGCTGAGAAGTATCCCGTTACGGGATATGCAAGCGAGGCAATTTGAAATTGAGAGGGGTATCTGTTGGAAGGGAAAGTTAATGGCATAGAAAGAGGTTGCACGCCCTATCTGGGTCACAATGTAAAGATAAATTAATAACGACACTGTCTTCAAAAATCTTTCATTCCGAAACAATTTTACGGGGTAGACAACAAATAACTCCTCTCGAATATACTCTCGACTCGGTAATCATCGTAATAATCGCATCCAGAGTTCCCTTGGCTTTGAAATGAAAATAAAATAATTAAATAAATAATTAAAATTTTGAAAAATAAATTTTATTGACTCTCGTTAAATACATGAAAAACATTGAAAACTAATATTTGTCAAGCAATATTTGGCTTTTGTAAAAAGTTTAAAACAACATGGTAAGTCCATTTCCGTCATAAATAAATCTAATTTATTTATTTACCTTAATTTCGTTAAAAAAAAAATATTACAATTGCAGATTACGTATTTTTATCAATGTATCACATATATATATATATATGTGTATAAATCGCTTATACTTCCGTCGTTTACTTTCCCAAAGATTCTCACTCTTTATCTCATAACTTATATTTTTACCTCCCCTCGATCCCTCTCCTTATCAACAATGAAAACATTACTACAATAAATTACGGGATAATAATTTCTTTTTATGTAGCCCCTGGCCGCGTGCGCACGTGCGCGTCCGCGCGCTTACGGGCATGCATGCGCATATAAAATTCCAGCATTTTAATATTATCTCTCTTCACGTGAAATTTGCCCGTACATAGGTTATTGTGAAAAAATTTTTTATTAAAGAATTACATTGCCCGTTTGTTGAAGTTCTTATAACCGATGAATTTATATTTTATTAAACGTAAATATAAAGGCTTACGCTTCCCGACACGTTATTTGATAAATTTGATAATCGACGTATATATATATATATGAATATTTATAATATTAATGAAGTCTTTCGATGTTTTTAGGTAAAATTTACGAGTTTCTACACATAAACTTAAACTAATTTATTTATTAAAACTATTCGACTTACTGTATTTCGTGGCTCAAGAATAATCTCCTCGATTTCATATGTACAAGTCGTAAAATCAAAAGAACCTTTTACGAATAATTATTATTATTAATAAAAAAAAAAAAAAAAAAACATATTTAATTGTTGCACATTTTTTTAGAGTAAATATAACGTTTCACTTGATCAATTTTACTTATTAATTTAGAATGCATATTGTGTTGTAGTAGTTGTAATTCAATATTCTTCTTTCACAATTCAATATTTTTTTTTTTTTTTTTTTTTTTTTTTTTAATATTTCTATTTATTTTAAATTAAAAATTATTCCTGAATCTCTTAATCGGATTTAATAAAAAATATATCAGCACTGACTTCTCAGGGCGTATTTGTTTTATAAACTGCTTATTATTTTAATGAATTAAATTTCATATTGTAATTATAAATATCCTTGTCCTCGCCATTATAATCAATATTAGCGATAATTACACATAATAACAATAACATTATAAAATCGAATGGATGAAAACTAAAATATAAAAATTAAGAGGCTAATAGTTTTTTTTTTAAAGGTATCGATTGATTTTGAGCAACGGCCAGTAAAATTTGATTTAAAAACGGTAAGTTAATAAACCGAGAATAAATATTTTTGTTATCAAAGGTGTATAAAATACGTTAGGGCAATTATCAACTCGCTCTACATTTCCAAGCTAATGAATAAATGAGAGGACTGCTTAGACAGAGAAAATATCAACTATTAATTACTTAATTTCATTTAAAAATCGTTAAGCATTCTATATAAAGACAATGTCTTAATTGTTTATGTAATTTATAAATATTTATTACAAATCTTTTTATAAATGATAAAGTACATTAAAACACATATTAATCCGTCGATTACTTTGCACAACAATAAGAGAGAGAGAGAGAGAGAGAGCAGATTATAAATTATATCAATTTATGGTTGTTTTTATTGTTTTTTTATTTTTTATTTTTTTTTTTTTTTTTTTTTTAGAAATACATTTTTATCTATTAATTACTTTGTTATTCAAGGCAAGATTTAACGTACATATCATATCGAGTATAATTTACAATAATAATGGGGTGGTTTCTCTATACTCAAAAAAAGAAAGAAAAAAAAATGGTATTCAAACAATATTGAAAAATGATTCTTCTCTCTCGCATTTCATAAATTAATAATACGAATAAAAATAAAATTTAAAAAATTTCAATAATTACATAGAATACGTATAAGCCTTTTCATGTACTTTGACATTTTAACATTTTAATTCATAAAAGCTAAGCAGAAGCATAAATTTTAAATAAAAAATTACAAATATTTGAAATAGAAAAAATTTGTAAAAAAGTATTTTTATTAAAAATTTCTCTGAGTACTCTAAATAAATCTAATAAAATATTCTGAAAACTTTCATTTCAGATTATTATTGTTATGATTTATTGTTTTATTATTATTATTATTATTGTTGTTGTTGTTGTTACGATTATTATGATTATTCGGACTATTCTTTTTTTTTTTTTTTAGAACTGTTAAAACTATAATTCGATAAAATTTGTAAAAAAAAAAAAGCTGTTTGGTTAAATATTCATTAATACCATGTTTTAAAATGAAGATATCGTGATTTTTTTAGCATCAATGTAAGTAAAGTAGGTAGTTTTTCCTTTCTTGTCCTAGACAAGAAATACATGCTGTATTGGGGTAAGGTAATCTTACTGTAATAAAATTTTCACAAAAGCATGATACTTAATGGGATAAAGGCATATATTTAACTTTTTTTTTACAAATATTGTTACAATTTTCATTTGTAACGTATTATATTACTCATAGTAAAACCCATAATTATTATTTTTACATTGTATTTCCTTGGCCCTAATCGTCGATATAAAAAATTATATGTATACATATATACAGTGGTATTATTTCATATTCATGTAAGTAACATACATTCTTACGCAACATATTATATATATTAAATGTGTGTCATTTTGTCCAAAATCATTTGAAATAGAGTTGTGCTAATTGATCAGAGATACATTAATAATAATAATAATAATGTATTAATATGTTTATTTTCGGAGTTTATAAAACATATGAAATTATTATTCATCTTGTTTAAATTGAAATTAAATGAATTGATTTTCATAACTGTAATTCTAATGAAAATAAATAGCTGTATAAAGGTAAAATCAATTTTTTTTTTTTTAAATACGAATCAACGTCGTAATAGATACCAAAAATGTATCGTAAAAATCATTAAAAAAAAAAATTTTTTCAAAATTAATATTCAAAATGATATTTGCATTAACATATAACTGCACAGGTTCAAAGTAATTTCAGTTACACGCGAATTTGGAATTTCATAAGAAAATTTTAGTACGGCATGCACTTAATTGTTAAGTAATAGTTTTTAAATGCGATAATAATATATAATTGAATATGGGTGGAACACTAGGAGGACGAGTTGTAGCTATTAAGCAGATGCATCGAAACGAATACACGATCGCCAAACGTTTACTACCATCAATCCCAAATGATTAAGGATACGCAAACGTCCATCGACATCGAGCGCAGGACATTTATTTTGCAACGAGGAATAAAAAATTTGATGAGTCTCTGACTGAGAGTGACTGACCGAGTTGAAGGGAGGGCGGGAGGGAGAGAGCGGAAGGGAGAGATAGAGACCAGCATTTAAGATTTGCCGATAATTCGATAAACAAGTATTCGGCGGCGGGGTGGGGGTTGGGGAGAGGGTTATACGCCACCGTCGGATAAGCGTGGAGATTTTTTTCGGTTGAAATGAGGAGTCTTGGGTGTTTGCGACCGGTCGCATAGGACTAGAGAAGACGGACGACGAGGAGAGCCGTAAGAGCCGCCCGCCAAAGGAATGAGCCTCGGATGTGAACAACGAGCGACGGCCGAGGCGCGCAGGTAAACGCGCGAGCGTAATATCAAGAGGCAATGGCGCTCAACTCGGAGCGGCTAAGGGGCAAGGTACGTTCGCCAGCTGAGGGAAAGTCTGTCCCCGGCATTGGTCAGGTACTTCCCATGTGCCGAGCCGATTGGCTGCCTCGGTCGGTTATAACGGCAGGCCGCAGTCTTGTTTACCGTACGGCACCGAGCCCGAACGAACGCGTTCGGTACTCTTCGATACTCTCGCTGCTCGGTACCGCTCTCCTCTTCCTCGTTGTCGTCGTCTTCGTCGTTGTCGTCTTCGTCGTTGTCGCCCTCACCCTCACCCTCGTCCTAGCCCTCACCCTAGCCATAGCCGTAGCCCACCTCGAATCACCAGCACTCGTCTCGGCAGGAAGGCGGCTCGACTCACCTTAGATGGTGGAACGCGGGCCGGCAGCTCGCTCCACCCGCCCTGCGTTGCGCCCAACTCCCGGCCATCCTCCTCCTCCTCCTCCTCCTCCAACGCGCCGATCTCCCCCCCACCCACCCCACCCCGCCTCGCCTCGCCTCGCCACCGTGCCCGTCGTCGAAAATTCCCCTTGCCGTCCCGGAGCCACTCTCTCGCGACCCTGAGCCTTGCCTGGCTGCGCGTCTGCTCGCGAGGCCCTCTGCTTGCTTATGTGCCCGGCCGTGTCTCTCGCTCGAGTGCTCCAATGCAGATTGCGTAGGTAGGGCCGACGGGCGGACATCTTGTGGAGTGGCGGCAGGTCGAGAGCGCGGAGATCGGCAGTCGGCGACGCAGCAGCGACGCTCTCTCGGAGCAGTCGGCCATTCCGGCTTCGGCGGACGGGTCATTCGATTTTACGCTGAGGGACCTCGGCTCGCCGGAGACTTCCTCCAGTCGCGGCGATTTATCCAAGCCAGGCGCGTCCCGTTCAGGTGTCACTTGTTCCTTTTACTCCTCTTCCTACTCCTCCTCCTCTTCCTCCTCCTCCTCCTCCTCCTCCTAATCCTCCTCCTCTCCTAATCATCCTTCTACTTCTACTTCTACTACTCCTCGTCGTCGTCGTCGTCGTCGTCGTCGTCGTCGTCCTCCTCCTCCTCCTCCTCCTCCTCCTCCTCTTCCTCCTCCTTCGGCGGTCTCGGTCTCGGTCTCGGTCTCGGTCTCGGTCTCGGTCTCCGTCTCAGTCTCGGTCTCAGTCTCAGTCTCGGCTTTCCCTGCATTCCGCTTGCGACCCGACAGAGGGGACCCTCGACCCCCCCCTGCCCCTACCCCTACCCCTACCCCTACCCCACCAACGAGCCACGACACCGACCCCGTTGGCCCCCATTGATATTCGACGGTGGGCCCTGGCGCTTATGAATTCGTAATGCCAGGAATAGTGTTGATATTGCTCGTTAATAATATTGTTGTTGGCCAGTGCATCAAAGTGTTCAAGTGCGTAAGCCCGTTGTTCGCGTGTTGTGTTGTTCAGTAGCCCGACTAAATGCGTGTGCTCGCCCCTGCGTGTGGCGGAGCCCAGTGAAAGGGCGGGGACCGTGATAAGGATAATAGGAGCCGTGGAGAAAGGTCGAAATCTGGATTATACGGACGGAGATCCGGGAATCACGGACAAGATTGTGCCGGTTCAAAAAGGTGAGCCAGGTCCTCTCCTCCTAGGCCGTGGCGCGGCGCATCTCACCGACGTACAAAAAGCGCCTCCAACTGCTAATCCGACGATTCAAATCTCTGCCCCCTTCGGATGCTTCGGTTATGTAGGAGTTAGTAGGAGAACCGAGGCTGGAATTTTAAATCTTGGACGGCCAATGTTTCTCTCTCTCTCTCTCTCTCTCTCTATGGCTCTCTCTCTATGGCTCTCTCTATGGCTCTCTCTCTCTCTCTCTCTCTCTCTCTCTCTCTCTCTCTCTCTCTCTCTCTCTGACTCTCTGACTCTCTCTCTCTCTATCTCTCTCTCGCTCAAGGAGCTACTAAATTACGATCGCGGTGATGCACAAACGGGCCTTTCCTTCTTTAACGCAACCACACCTACTTTGCTCTCATAATCTTTTTCGATTTTTTCCTCTACATCCAATTTTCATCCTAACAATTATTATTATTTGTTATTATTTGTTATTATTTCTCATTGTTGTTGTTGTTGTTGTTGTTGCTGTTGTTGTTGCTGTTGCTGTTGTTGCGGTTGTTGTTATTTGTTATTACCATCGCCTACCATTAGCATTGTTGCTACTATTATTACTTGCTGCTACTGATATTACTACAATTACTATTATAATTTTCGTTGAGACTATTATCCTAATTACGGAAATTTAATTGAATATTGTTAATTAGATTCTTACGAATAATAATATAACTGTTCGACGCTGTAAACTCGACTAATCTGCTCCATTATTTTTTCCCATCCTATCCATTGAAGATAATTATGAAATTTATACGGATTTCATTTAACACTACAATAATCATCCAAGCATGCAATTAAAATTTCTATTCAAATACAATATCTATCGACTCAATAAAAAAATCTCTTTGTTTCAACTGCTGTGCAATAATATAACTAAATAAATTACGGATACAAATTATTATTCTATAAGCAGTCTACTTTTAATTATCAATCGTTAATTTATAATATACGTATTATATAGCTAAGGATTATTTTACACATATACGTTGAAAAGGATTTATCAACTTCATAAAATTTAACGAATTCGTATATTAAAAATCATTGATTACACTTCCCAGGCATTGTAAAGATTTAATCACTTTTTTTTTTTTTTTTACTAAAATATTAAATAATACATATACTGTTTTATATAAAACGAATACTTATTAATTATTTTTTTACCTATTACACAATATATATATATATATATTATTTATTTTTAACGATAAACTATTAACTGGTCATATAATAAATAAAAACGGTCATTCTCGCCATAAAGATAAATGCTATTCAATTGTATTAATTTTTAAATTTTTTTTTTTTTTTTTTTTTTTTTTTTTTTTTTAAAACATTTTTTGCTTTATATTTAATGTTATTTACTTGTGACAATATGAAAAGTTCCCTAAATTGTAGAAAAAAAAAAATTGAAATTATTACCAAATTAATTAATTAATTGAATCTATGAGATGTAAAACATTACTTAAAATATTTATCACCGTATGATTTTATTTACCTCTGTACTAGCAATCCGAAAAGTAAAATGATTCAAGGACAATATCGATTCGAATATCTTTCACACGCTATCTCTCGTATAACTATTGATTTGGTGGAAAAAAAAAATGTTGCCGTGGCTTTACTTCTTAATACTACATACTGTTAAGTGAAAGCGCGAAAATAAGAATGAGTTAGATGGTTCATTTGTGTTCAATAATTCTTCTAATATCCGAACTGTATGTGTAGTATGTATGCTGAAAAGAACGTCTAATAAATTAGAAATAATAAAGAACTGAACTATGGCTTTGATTAGTAGATAGGTACCCTTGTAAATAGCACTGGCTTTCGTGCATCGACATTTACCTATATTAGTAATGCTATAAATAAAGATGCTCACGAGTATGTATTATAAATAAGAATAAAATTTATAAAAGTAAATAAGAGCGCAGGTCTCCTTTATTGAGTTATTATTTGCACTCGATACATTTTCTAATATTTTTATTATTAATAAAAAAGTATTTTTTATTAAAGAGAAGCTCTTCGTAAGAAAAATAATTCAATTATGAATCAATGGTAATTGTTGAAGTTACGCTTCACGTGGTATAAAGAATAAAACGGGGATAATCAAATCAATAATCAAATCCTTGAGTGCAAAAATATTTTTTCAAACATACTGTTGTAAATAATTCAGAAAAGTGTTTCTGTACACAATTTGCTTATCAACGATTTTAACGATATAAATGATTAATTTATAATTAAGTTTAAGTTAATTTTAGATATACTTAATTAATGAATATTTTATATAATACTTTAATAATAATAACAATAACAATAACAATAACAATAACAACAACAACAACAATAATAATAATACATTAATGTTCATAGTTATTACTATTTAATAATAAAACATTACGAATAGTGAGGTTCTAAGGAATGAAAAATTTATTCAATCTTATTTTTGCCAAATAATACATATATATATATTAATTCGTAGAACGTTTGAGCAGATAAGGAAACTTTGAATTTATAATAAGAAAATTTTGATAAATTATTATTAGCTATTGTTAAACTCTTAAAATATAATGACTAAATAATATGAATAATTTAATGTATATTTCTCGGCTTTTAAAATCCAGTTACTCGAGTTCCTCAGTAATCATGTCATTTTCATTAAACGTAATTTTAATTTGAAAATAATATAATACATTATTATAATTTTAGTTTATAATTGTAGACAATATACTTATTTTATTTTTTTTTTTAAACATCAATATCAATTTGTTTACATTTTGTGATCTATATATATATATATATATCTTGTCGTATGAAGTATTTTTCTATAATATTAATTATTTTCATTTGAAACTTTTATGAAACACCATTACATATTACACCACGTTTCGCAATTTATTATTGCTTTAATAATATAAAAATATACTACATCTATATTCAATTTCTCTTATCATCTACCAGTAGAATATTTTTAAGTCTTTCAAAAAATTACTAAAACATTATTTTGACCTCAAGTGATATTTGACAGTTTTTACAATGATCCCTAGTTTTTAATGTGGTTGCATAAATTACATTACATTGTACATATAATATTAGAGATATTCAAATGATATATTCTTAATATCGGATTCAAATGTTTTACAAATACATTTTTCAATTTGTTTTTAATATTTTACGTTAGACTAAAATATTATATTATAGTTAATTAAAGTGAAGCTAAAAATTATTCTTATCCCTTTAATTTTATTTAATTTTATTTAATTTTATTGCACATATATTTATTCTATAATTTAGAATATAAATATATGTATTTCCATTAAGTTTATGTAAGCAATGTCAAGGAAAATTATAATTTTCCTATATAATTAAAAATATATATACAATCTGTTCGTGGTTCGCACATATTTTAAAAAAAAAAAAACTGTTACTCCAAAACATTTCTAATGTTAAATCACTCTAATGATAAATTGAAAGTTTTAATAAGATATTCAAGTGGTCGGTGAATTTCTGAAAAGAAGAAGTTACTTTTAAAGAATTTTGAGTTAAAAGAATTAAAAGAATAAGTACTCGACGTTTTAACTTTTTTTTTTTTTTATTATTCTAAATGTATTAATTTATATGAAGTTGGCGTATAATGTCGAATGATTCAGGAAGTATAGTATTGTAAGGATATTCAGAGATCAAATGCTGTAACAATCTTTCTAAAACTAAAATTCTCTATAGAAGAACACAGATTTCACTTTGCTCCGTTAAGTCGTAGGATCTATATTCCCGCATTAACTAATTCTAATTCATTATTTTTCTTCACTAATTCATGAGCTTCATACTTCAATATTCTTTAATATTTTTTAATACAATGGATGCATTGGATAATTAAGTAATAATATGTGACAATTAGTTAATTCTGTTAATAAGTAATTGGCTAATATTATTGATTTAATTAAAAAAAACGAAATTAATTCTCCGACGTATGTAATCTTATTGCTGATGAAAGGACGAATAATTGATTTGAATTTATTATCTTACACTTATGTACTGATATTTCTTATAATTCTTATAATATTTTGAAATTATTGTAATTAAATCCATATTATTTTCGTCCAATTAATTTCATTAATAATAAAAATATAAAAATCTTATTTTTATAATTGTGCGAATGGTTTTAAACTTAACAATACACCCGTGATGGAAAATTTGAAACACCAAAATTTCTGCCTGTATTACATCTACTTTACGACTATTTATACATGAGCAAAGTATTTATTACATAAGCATTAGCGCGCACGTATTTGTTCGTATTCGCATAAAGAAATTCTATGAAATTAAGATAATAATTTCCTTATAAAAAATATTAATACATTAAACGAATTATTATATATATTGTCTTTAATGCATTACTTTATATCCATTTTAAGTGACGACATTGTCAAATTCTTTAAATAGAATAACAATGGATGGGCAATTAAATAACAGCTACAAAAATGTTTGTGTTTGTAGGAGGACGGACGGACGGAGATGGCATGAGGGAGGGTTGTGGCAACGTTGCCGAGGTGGTAAGTCAACACGTATTTATAAATTTTTTCGTATAAAAAAAAATTAACGATTAAGTATTTTAGAGAATTAATGAACCGAATGAAGGAGGAAGAAATTCCATTTAACTTATTCAGAATGATATTTACAAATTATACAGAAATTGACAAAATTATAGATATTACAACAATATTAGCGATAATTGTCATGATACTTATTTCTTAGATGCTAACGTTAATATTATAACACGTATATAAATAACGCATTACGATTGAAAGAAACGACATTTACTTATATATTACAAATTTCTTTTATTTATGAAATTTTGCTTTTTTGGATATCTTCAGTGATTTAAATGAATTTAAACGACTTATTATTACAAAAAAAAAAAACATTATTAAAGTAAACAAACTAATATAATTTATCGAATAAAGTATTTAATTGAATTTTAAGGAAATAAGACATTCAAAGTCTTATTAATATAATCTCTTGATCAATTTTTATTTATTATTTTATTAAGATTATTAATTATATATATATATATATATATATATATTTTTATAATAGCGGCCTGATAATATTATCTTTACAATTACCTTTACAATATATTAACTTTATTATACTTCTTTATTATTGAACTGGTACGTTTTAATATATTTAGTGAATGAAATTTAAATGAAAAATTAATGTATAATTTTTTTTAAATACATATTGTTAATAATAATTTCAATTTTTCATTACATTTAATCTAATTCATAACACAAATTATTTCAGCATATATATAATTAACAAATATCTATTAGAAAGTTATTTTATACATTTCTGTATTTCATATTTTATATTCCATGTGTATATGAACATTGAACAGTTTATATTTATTTATATTTATAAATATTTATTGTTAGTATATTTATTGCCTCTCATTTAAATTATACAAAACTCTTCGGAATTATACTTAACTAACGAACAAAATTCACTAATTTAAAAAGTTTTTTTTATTTAATTATTTTTAAATATTTGGAAAATTACTTTTAAAAATGAATTTGAGTGATATTTTAATATTATATTTGGTTTTTTTTTTCATTTTATTTCCACTGGCCTACTAACTTACCATTACAATTTATTAAATTGTTAACTTCTAATAAAATAAAAATGCTATCCATAAGCATATAATGGTTAATTATCAAACAATAATCATATATATATATTAATTCATAAGGTATTTACAATTTATACGTTTATTTTTATTTTAACATTCATCAAAAAGTTTATATTAAGTAATTTTGATAAATGAATTGATTTCTGAATATTATAGATTTACACTCTCTTTATCGGTGCCTCTTTAGCTGCATTTATCTCTTTTATTTTGATTTATTCATTAAATACATTCATTTAAAAACTTAATTTTTGATGATAATTCATTTATAATTTTTTTTATATATTTTATGAAAGCAGATATCTACATAAGTCAATATTAATGAATATTAATATAACGGCTATAATTAATATAAAAAAGCAATGTATAAAAACATGAATATTAAAAATAATAATATAATATGAATCAAGTGAGCCATAATAATATATTGAATTTAGAAAATTTTTCAAAAATAATTTATAAATAATTATATATTCTTCCAGAAATTCCACAAATTCCACAAGGAAATAAAAGAAAGATAAAAAAATGTATTGCACTTCGAAAAGTTTTATTTGCTTTTTCAATATATTTTATTGTAAAATGAATTTTGTCTTTCTGGAATTATCTCTTTATAATTTTGTTTTTTATATAAATACATCAATATATTATTAAAGAACAAGATTTATTTACTTAAAAAATAGAAAGTAATAAAATACTTACATACATAGGAATTTTTTTAAATATGCTTCACAATCAACAATACACAATAATCAATGAAGAAGTATATTATGAAATGAAGTTTTTATGCTTATATGTTTCAGTATTTCTTTGAATACATTGCATCTTCACGTATTTATATTAAATCGTAACAACCTTGTGAAATAAACATTTTATTTAATAATTAATAATTTAATTAATAAATTTAATGATTAAGATTTATATTCTTAAATAGTAATTATTTTAAAAATGAAACGCGGTAAAAGGAAAAATTTTAATAAAAAACGATTACGAGGTTATTTCCGATGACGAGTATAATACTTTTGAAAGTCTTCAAGATACTACTGTAAAACATTGTTGACGATGAAGTAGGCTACGGGGTTAGCGTTCGTTCTAGGCTTCGTTTGGAACAGGAATGAAAGAGAGAATACTGGGCTCTATATCTTCTTAAATATACGGATTTACACAAAAAAGCTTATAAATTATGAAAAACTAAACTCGATGTTTTTTCATAATAAATTATGAAAAATACTGAAAATTTTACGAAGTAATGAAATATTATTTTTAAAAATAAACAACTTCGCTTTCAGTTATACTTTTATCGAAGTATGTAAATGCCATATTTTTTATCTATTTACTTAATATAATAATAATAATAATAATAATAATAATAATAATAATAATAAATGTATGTATGTATGTATGTGTGTATGTATGTATGTATGTATGTATATATATATATATTATTATACAGTTTTTAGCACAGCCGATTAAATTATTATTTAATTAAATTAATAAATAGAGATAAATTATCATTAATTATAATGGGTTTCATAATTATTAAAATTTTAATAACAAAAATTTCATTTTAAAAATAATTTAACAATAAATATCCTTAATGCAAAAATATTATATTTAGAAAAATAAAAATTGAATTGAATATAAAACGAATTGCTTACATCTATTGCAATTAATTATATTCGATAGCGGAATCTCTTATCGTTATTTAATGATAAAACACTATTTCATCAATTAATGTACTGTTATACTTTAAACTTTGTTTTTTACTAATCAATTACAAAACATGTATAAATAGGTAATATATAAATTGAAATTCGTATCTTTAAAGTTTTATGTTTTTTTTTTCTTTTTCTTTTTCTTTTTCGTTAACCTAATACATATTAACCTATAATATGTATTTACATTCACTCTCATTTTATTTGTATTCTAGTCAAATTTTTAATTATAAATTTTTTAATTATAAATTTGGAAGCACTGCATGAATTTTATTTAATTATTTTAGAATATAAGCTTAGTAAAAGTTTTCAGCAAAGAATATTTTTTAGAATTGTTAACATTTATATATAAAAAATGTAAGATATAAGTGAAAAGATCTGTAGATGAAAAAGAAAGTCCTAGAAACGTGTTAAGCTGCAAGGCCAACAAAAAAAAAAAAAAAAAAAAAAAAAAAAATTGAATCGAAGAATAATGGATGTCTATCGGAATATTTGTAGCGTATTCTTATTTCTATTATTATTATTATTATTATTATTCAAAGCAGCTATTCATCTAACAAACAAAAAAAGAATAAATGTTTTTTTTCCGTTTACAATCAATATTACTATTCATAACTACAATAATACCGTGTGTGGTGCTCTTGATACTTCAAGGGATGATTTACTATTCTATCGCTTGCCTTTTATCTTATAAGGTAAAACACCGCCAGTATTTTTCATTTATTTTATTTTACATTTTGAAAGAATTTACTATAAATGCATGTTTTACGTTTAATTATTACTTCATTAGTATTTATATTAAAGTTATTTAAAAAAAATGAAATATATTTATACCGAATGAATATATACTGAAACTTCGAGATTTTTCTTCCTATATATATTTACTTGAAATCCAGGTTCTATTATTCAAATTAATTTATATAAATCAATAAAGAATTATTACTGCAAACATATCAGAAATACATACTGTTTTTAAAATGTATTTCAAATAAAATAGTCAATGTGTAAATTATAATTATAGCAATGACGAGGGAAGGTTTATACTATAACTTTTAGTTTTATTTAAATAAGGAGACGACGCATATTGTTATATGTAATGTAAGAGAATAATGTATGATCCTATAATGAATTTTATAATTATTTGTAATTTGTCTTAAAAAGTGAAAGAAATGTTATGTCACTTTTTTTTTTAACACTGGCCCCGTATCCAATAGAGAAAAATCAATGGAGATAGATTAAGAAGATGTCGCTACTTTATAAATGTAGTCGAAGTATGTTAGTATACTTCAGAGCTAACCAGACAAAATCATTTCCTAATTAGATAGTTTAATAAAATGATATTCTCGTTTAAGGCAATTTCGTACACCTTATGGATTAAATGATTCGCAATTTATTAATTTTAAATCATACTTGTAAATTGTGCACACTCGAGCGTCTACTACTTCATTATACACACTACACTACTTACATCATTACACACCACCTCATTTCTCTAATACATATAAGTATATGCTGGAGCGTGGTATGAATTTGATATGCCAGAATACAAGTTTAGATGAACGGATGATTGCCTTATTTATAAATTTAGCAATAACAACTCTTTTTTCAAAACAACTGTAAGTCGTTCAGTATAAAAAAAAAAAAAAAAAAAAAACAATTCTAAAAAGCGACGCAAGGCAACTTTTATACTTCCGGTTTTATAAATAATTCAATAAAAAAAACTAAGAGGTATTATTTTATTAAGATTTTTTTATGAATATTTTACGAATGAGCAGCTCTGGCAATATTGATTATTGCAATGACTTATGTAAGCTTATGAACTGTTTCATTTCATAGATAAACAACGCATTTGAAATACATATTTGAATTGCCAAGGGAATATTATACAAATCTTTTTATAAAACTTTATATTGTCGGGTAAATAATTTGAAATACTTAAACACGAATGCAATTAGATGTATTATTTTGTACAGTTTAAAAAAGTTTATGTGCATTCAATCATTGCGCATAGAAATCAATATTTCTATGCCTAATGATATTAATGGTGTGGCGATGTAACGAATAGTCTGAACATTTTTTTTTTTATAATACCTTATTTTAATTTTTAACTCATGGGAAAGAGTATATATTTTAAAAAGATTATATAAATATTTATGGGAATATTTGACATTTAATGCAATTAGCAATGCATTGTAACAATTATAGGTAATATCGGTGTTGTTAGCGAACTTGCCGTAGGCAGCGGCCCTTCTTAGGTGCCCGCACCGCACAGAACCGTGCCAACGGGCGGAAAACCAACGCCGTCGCTGCGCCGCCCTTCACAAGCAGGCTCTACGCGCTCCCCCACCCCCCCTTCTCACTAAGTTTGCCAATACTATCACCGGCCGCTATCGTGCAGCCGGATAATAGTAGAAAGCGGGGTAAGTAGCTCATTAGACGAGGGCCGGATCCCGCGATCATCTCCGCGAGCCCTCGCCAACGAACTATTTATTGCGCAGTCGCGACCACTAGGCCTTGTAAAAAAAAAAAAAAAAAAAAAAAATACAAAAAAAAAAAAAAGAAGCACTAATCTAGTCTGTGAGGGGTGTTCTCCCCTCGCCTAAAAAGCAAAGAAGGGAGTAGGCCATTACTTTTTTTTTTTTTTTTTACCAGCGCCTACCGGCGAGCAGGCCGTTAATGTCGGTACTCCCTCCGGGTAAAGGTACCCCCGCGAGCACTGCGTGTTCCCGCTTCCAGGTTACGTCAGACCGACAGCACCGCGACTCATGGCAAGTATACAAACACGCTTGTTACCGACACATTGACGATACGAGATGTAATAAAAAATTATTATTATTAGATTACCATTAAAGTCCGCGTATACTCGTTTAACTGACCTTGTAATTGTAAGATAAAGCTCGTGGTAAAGATCGTGTATTCGTCAAACGCGTAATCGTAAGATTACCCGATAACCGACCGTTTGTCAAGATTCTGTAATACCTCCTCGCTTTTAAACCTTTCTCCATTAAATTCCTACACGGTATCCTACACCGACCCGAACCATCCCTACCCGGCATGCTCTCATTAAAACATTTTAATTAACCAATACTTGAAATACTTCAAAAATTAATTATAGATTATAGTATCGGCATAATAAAGTCACAAACTATTTTTATTGTAATAATGAAAGTTACGAATTAATTAAATAGAAATAATCGTTATAAAGAATAGGAAGAAAAGAAGAAGAAGCAGAAAATAATGATAACGATAATGATAATGATAATGGTAAAAGCAACAGAGCAACAGGAATAATAGTAAAAAAATAATGTAAAATAATGACGGCCGCGATGACGATGATAATGACGAAACGAGGATCAGGAAGGGTGTATTTTGTGAAAAAAAAAATTGGTGCACGTGTTTTTTTATTTACATGGCAGTTAATAAACGAGGTCTTTCGGTGTCGCTTATTATCGATATTGCAGGCATCTTAAATGTCCGGGCAAAAACCCGATGACAATTCCCACTGACAACGCCGGCTCGCGAAAACGTCGTAATTTGTAAAAAGAAGCAGTATACACGAGTCGTTGAGCGGATCGGATCCCTGGCTGACTCGCGCCGGGACGAGTGGAGCGGCCGGGCCGCATCTGGAAAATAAGGCATGCACTGTGCACATACGTGGCTAAATATAAATACGAGTGTACGGGTGGAGAAAAAGCTAAAGCGCTAGATTGTAAGAATTGACCATCGTAAGATTCTAACCCGTGCGCCTTTTTACACTTTATTTCCACTTTTTACACATTTTTTTACATAAATGGTACCCGAAATGTCGATGGCCGGTTTAACATTAATCGCTTCGATTTGTACGTATACGTCGCTTATGCTGCCGACCCCTACGTAATGTCTTTGCCATGTACCAGTGCTTTGCTGCCTTATACGCCTCTGCAATGAGCGCGCCGGTGCGCGAAAACCAATAGCACCTTATTTATAACTTATTCACCTTTAACCAGTTCACTATACTAGATACTTTATTTATTTGTTCATTCGTTGCCTTTCTCCATGATTTATGCGCAATGATGAAATTCAGCTGAAATTTGATGCGTACCCTACCCTTTTCTCTCGTATTTTATTTAAACAATTAATTAATTCAGCTGCTTGTATTCTTATTTTGCTTTCGATACAGCTAACAATTATTTACGTTTAACATTTTCTCAATAGTCTCAATAACTTTTTCTTTTTTTTTCTTTTTTTTTTTCTTTTTTTATACTAAAAATATACAATATATATATATATATATATATATATATTTAAAATTAATAACAGTCTTTTGAGAAGGAAGTTTGATAAAGTTTAAAAGAAAGAATAATAAATAAATACTGCATCTAACAAATTGTCAATGTCTTTCAAATGTATAATGTGCTCTGCGCAATTAATGGAATGTACTAAAAAGTATTGTGATAAATTGTGATATACTATCGAATCCAAAACGTGTTATCCTCCCATCTTCACTCTCCATTTTATCTCCATATCTCTCTTTCTCTCTAACGATCTATCTTCTACATATCTACATTTTTTTCTTTCTACATCTTTCTACACGTTAACTCTGGATCCTACGTGTGTATACACATACTTTTCCGGCTTCTCTTTCTAAAATATCTCGGTGTCAAATTTCACTGCACAATGTGTATGACAATGCTAATGGAAGCTCCTCAGCATGCAAAACATATCAATAATCTAAAATTATTGATTTTTCTTTTAATAATAAATTGTATTCTAAAATGTTTACAAAAAAACGTCGATTATATTTTGTAGTCTTTTACAAATAAATAAAACTACTATACTATTTATACTATTACAAATAAATGTTTAATATTTATGAAATACTTTTCTATTATTTGTTACTTATTGCTCTGGTTAATAATTTATAATATTAAAATATATGCTTATCATTACTTACATTCTACGCTCAAGCATTATTTAGGTCTTACAATTTTTACAATCAGTTAAATAATTACGTAATTACCATTAGTTTAATTTAGTTACCAATATATAAAGCAAGACCAACTAAAAGAGTATTAGTATTTTATAGTAACTCAATGTGTGATACATAAAATTTAAGTAAACGCTATTTTTCCTCGCAAGTCTTTAATCTTGGTCATTTTTAATAAAGGCCAATTTGCCGTTAAAAAGGTCAATTTAAATAATTATGTGATTGATGCATATTTGAAACTGAATTTTCTAAATTTTCATAAATACGCTCCTTAGATTAACCTTGAAAACAATTACATTCGTTTGTAAAATTTTATGAACATAATAGCCTAAGGATACAACTTTGCGATTCAAGTGTACGCCCATTAGCATGAGATTAGCAATTCCCATTGCATATAACAAATACATTGTTTTTTACATTATAATGTCTGAAAAAGATAAAAAATTCAAACTGAAATCACGATATCTATTCAAATGAAGAGTAATTTTGTTTCAAAATTAATGTCAATTATAAGCAAACTATTGTAATGAAATTTTTTTAATGAATTATACATTCAGAAAATTGTTATTATTTATGTTGATTACACGTATTACATGTGTTATTTATAAGTTCATCATTATTGGCAGGATTACGAAGAATATTCTGTTAGTTAATCAAGATAATTTCATCAATAATTAAAATATAATAAAAGTACAATACAATAGAATAAAATTACACGCAATACATAAAACATATAATACATACGACATGCAGGTAGTTAAAATATTTTTCATTCTTATTTATTTATTTTTCTTTTTACATCATCAATGCTTTATTTTTAAATTAATTAAATAATGTTGATAATCAAGCTATATGCGTATACAGTAACTTATAAATAAATTATGAAAGTTTATAGTGGTAAACGATTATATGAAAATATTATCATCGGTCATTATTAATGCTTGCGAGGAAGCAGTTTTTAAAAAAAATTAGCAATTCATTTTCTTACATGTTGCTTTATTTTTCTTAAATTAATGTTCATCTGAACGATATTTCAAACGACAGTAGTAATTAGTATTATAGATGAGTATTATTAGGGAGGTGTATAACTATATATATATAGTTATAAGAAATTAAATTTACTTTAAAAGTAATATTTATAAAATACTATGATTTTTTTTTTTTTTTAAATTAAACTACACGAAGAACATTCTTACACGAGTTTTCCGATGAATCATTTTTATTTATAAATTTAAGAATTTAGGTAAACATCTTAGAAATATTTTTAAATTCTATTATTATATCCCCTTTTTAATACTTATTTCAAATATTATTATCTTTTTGAATCAAATATAATTATTAATAACAATATTCTTACGTATAACAACACACGTTCGTGCGTGTAATTTTATCTTTTATCTAATTCTTTTTTTTCTATCTTTTTTTTTTCTTTTTTAAAGTATGTGCATTGTACACACAATGCACCTGTCAAACTAATAATGAGTTCGGCCTTACTTATAACGTTGAAAATAAGTTAATAA
Organism: Ceratosolen fusciceps; assembly: GCA_018883505.1. NCBI lineage: Eukaryota > Metazoa > Arthropoda > Insecta > Hymenoptera > Agaonidae > Ceratosolen > Ceratosolen fusciceps. The sequence continues at coordinate 480,981 of RCIC01000054.1, forward strand.
TTCAATGGTTTGGATATATTTGGATTTAATTTATTTGCAGTCTCTGTATACAATGATTATGACACGAAGAGCAAGTAGAAACCGGCTACATCATGCTATTTTTTTTATAGTGGTTCTGATTGAATTTCCAATTGAATTTAACGACCATTTTTATTTGTCATTGAACTTGACCTTATATTTATTTTGAAAGAAGAGTAAACCTATTAGCACCCACTCGTTTTTACGTTTATTAGCAAACTAATTAAATATCATTGAATTGTTGAATTGAAGTTATTGCGCCTAGATTTGTTGAAATAAAAGACATTGTGTTAAATATGATTTAGGCAAAGTCCTAAAGAACCTTATTAATAATTTAGACAAAATTTAATAATATTAAATCTTTAACTGCTTAAAGTAGCGAATTGATAATTAACTTTAAAGTTAGTGTGGCATTCACGGTTAAGTAATTGAGTTTCATTTTTTTTAGCTTTTGCAGAGTTGAGAAAAAAAACTTCTAATACTACATATGATATAAAAATAATAAATTTGAATTTAATGCAATTAAAATATAACAAAAGCAAATATTAATGCAAATTAAAATACAGAATATAATTAATATAAAATAAATAAATAAATAAATAAATAAAATGCAAAGGGTAGGCAATGAGTAAAATGTATTACTCGTTAGTTAGTTAAAAAAGTATAGAGATTCGTATTTTCGAGGTACTTTTTCGTACTTTTCGTACGTTTTCGAGGTGGGATTACATTAACGTACAGGCACAAAAATATTAGACTATTAAAATATTAGAGGTTTAGTATAAATGCCTCGCACTTTTGTGTTTTTCACTTTTGCAAGAAATTTCAAATTGAAGAGACGAATAAATCAGTGGACGCGATAGAAGAGTAATTAAAAGAATTAGCGAGCAATATCGGAGAATGCACGTAGTCCGAATGGAAATAGTAACGTGTTATGAAAGTGACGGTCACCCCATTTCGGTTGCCGTGGCCATTAACATTGATGAATTCAACCTTAAAGGCGTTTTGAAGTGTATATAGCCGATAATTTAACTATTTGCCAATAGTTAAATTCACTCCAAGTATCAAATGGTCTTATAAAAAAAATAATTGAGTACCGTAGATTGAGTTGTACTTCAAATACTGATTATTATATAAAATCATTGTCTTAATCTTATATCTTAATACAGCTTATCACTATTGGGATTAATTTATCTTCATTTTACTTATAAACACCTATTTTCTTTTATTCAATATTTTTTTTTGAAACATTAAATAAATCAATAGGTATGCTCATGTATTTTGAGATAAAAATAATTATTAATATGTTTAAAAATTTTGAAGTGTATAATTTTTAAAATACCGTATTCGATAATTTAAGTATATTATACGAATTTATTTATTCGCATTCGTATAAATGAATAAATTTATTATCTGATTATTGGTAATTTAAAAAAATTGTAAAAACCTTATATTCAAATAAACAAATATATACATATTTGTTTTTAATTCTATTTGCGTATTAAATCACTTTAAATATAAATATTTTAATTATAAATAAATAATCTTACTTCAAGGTGTAAGTGTCAGTTTGTTCGTATTATTTAACTATGTAATGAAAATCGAAATTTTTATTTACATGGAATCTAATATTGTACTAAATAAAATAACAATTGAATTGATTCTATAAAATATGAATATATCATTAAACGGTTATTATTAATACTTCTATGTCATTCTATATTTAATAGTTATTTGAAAATTCTGCATAAGATTATTATTCTATTTATTAATATATATATATATATATAAATTATATGAATAATTAGAGATTAAAAAAAAATTTCATTATTGTATACTTTTTATATTTCAGTTTTTTTATTTTTCGTTATGAAGATATATTTTTTTAGCTTATTTAATATATTTATTTTTCTTTACACGTTCTTATGGAATTGATACGATTCAACTGTCAATGTACAAAAATAAATCTACTTGTATAAAGTAATATTTAAACCATCTAAAATGTAATTTCTATTTATAAACAGTTTTATTTACATGAGTAAAAAAGAAATGATCAATTTCAGCACGCACGATATAAAAATATATTTTTATAGCTAACGAATATAATGTCTGCAGTTATATAAACATAAAAATAAAAATACGTACGTATAAAATGAAATAAAATTAATAAATCCTGTGAATAATTTTCTATGCGTATCGTATTTGTTTGTCAACTAGCAAATAATGCTAATTATATAACATAAAATTAATTGACAATTAATTTATTCTTTATGGAATTGTGATTTTATAAACAAAAAAAAAAAAAAATTAAATTTGCTTAATATTCATAATAAAAAAGTATGAAATATCAATATTTCGGTAGCTAAAAGTATTGGTAAAATTATTAAAATTTTAGAAATAAATTATAACGCTAATACGTAGTAAGAATATAAAATTCTTTGTTACTAATTCTTAACTTGCTTAATCTAAGTTATCTAATGTATAAACTTTTATAAAAAAAAAAAAAAAAAAAAAAAAAAGAAGAAGAAGAAGAAAACTATTATCAAGCAACTTTTGTGTTAAAAAATTATATTTTGGACTTATGAGCATTTATAAGTAAATAAATGAAATCATTTTAAATGTATTATACGTCAATGGAATTTACAAGAATTTTATATATAATTATTTTATTCTACAACAATACTATACAATCACGTGCTTTTCTAAAATCACTAGACCGATGACGACTAATAAATAAGCTTTGATGTCTAACGTCTTGGACGGCTTCTGTTTGCGATTTGTTGGGCTCAAAGTTTCTATGGTAACGTATATGAGAGCACGTTCTCTTATGTTCTAAAGCCTTTAAGTATACCTACAAATCGTTGAACTAATTCCAGACTTTCCGAAATTCATTTTAATGTAAATTTGGTAAATAATGATTGAATTCAACATAACAGCTCAATCCAATATTTATTATTAAAATATATATATATATATATTTTTTTTTTTTTTGTCGATCTCGCTATGCATTAAAGTCGACTATAAACAATGAGTTATTTTATTATACAATTATAACGGACGCTTATCTTGTAAGTTTAATATTTATTATTCATCATCTAGATAACAATGACGTCATTGCATAATTTGAGTTGCATTTACGAAAAAATTTTCCAACTATATACGATTTTTCTAAAATATTGATATTAAATAGTTTTACTTGAATTCTGCTACCAAGCTTAAATTTAAAAAAAAAAAAAAAAAAAACATCATATTTTAAGCAATTTAAGAACGGAATTATTTTTCAATCTCCGTAAGACGGTATACAGAATATATTTAAAATTCAGATGAATTACTTGTCAAATCTTATACATACATAACTAATTGTCATTTAATATTATATGTTAGGAATATAAAATTATATATTGTAACGATATATAATTTTAATGTATATATATATTTATCAATTAAAAATATACTTTTTGCTTTTGCCACTAAGTATTTATATTTAATAATAAACATATATGACAAAGAAACCAACAATTTTATCAAACACCCTAAGTATACAACTTATTAAAACATTTTATAAAATTTCTATTATAATTTAATTATAATGATAATTATTAATTCTTATATTTTGTATTTTCTTTAGGTTCTATGTAGTATTGCAATCGGTGACAATACAATAGCCTAGATCAACTAAATTCTTAGAAATTGAAACAAGTGAAATTATACAAAATAATAATTCTAGCGATCGGAATAATAAATAATAAACTTAATACTTGAGAATGCCACAGTTTTTAATATGAAAACATTATCTTGAGAAAATAAATGACCGAAAAAATACTTTACTGACGATGTTCCTAAGATAATTTCGTATAAAAATTTATAAATAGCTCTATTATTAAGCATTTGCAATCAAATATCTAATAAAACCAACTAATAATATTATTAATAGGATGATTAAAACATTATTTAGAAACCGTTAATTGTACAACGTCACGGACACATATATTATATAATTATTAATTATTTTTCGCCTATGTTCGTGATGTTTTCCTACGTTGAACCATCACAATTTTCACGTTGAAGTTGAAGTACATAATATTTTTAAATATAACTTGACCGAAGCTCCGATATTATTGAAAATATTATACTCTATAGGCGTACTCCGAAAATGATCGACAACATTTTTTAAGCAAGGAGAAATGCGCGAGGCTATCATCTATCTCAGAAGTCACGTTAAAAAGTCAGGATCGAAGCCTGTACTGCGTAACCATCAGATCTTGGTGTCGGGTTTAAGATGGTTTAAGATGGTGCGTAGCCAATTAAGTTGAATGTCCCTTTACCAATATGTAACTTCATATGCAGATACAATTGCCGCTAGAAAATCCCAATATTAATTAATAATCCAGCCATTTGTGTGTAAAAAAAAAATCATTCTGGATCCTTAATATAAACTATATGGGCAGGCATGGGTACATTCCGAACAGGTAATGGGCAGTTTCGTCAATAATACTAGACCAAGCAATGCTCTGGAAGTGAGTTAGGGCGCGGAATTTTACATAGTGCTGATTTTGAAAAATTATATACATTATTTATTATCTTTTTAAAGCAAATATAATTATTAAAAAGAATCTACTATAAAATAAAGAAAACGACAGTACGGGTATGTGAGAGAGGGAGGTAGGGATGGAGGGATGGAGGGATGGAGGGATGGAGGGATGGAGGGAGTATAAAAAAAGATTAGAATAAGATGATTGAGATACTCGGAGGTTGACTCGTGCTGAGAAAGAGAAGAAATTTCATGCCGGAAGTCCCTTAATTGGATAGCCCATCTCGTTGACTCCGTCATAATTTTAAAGCCTGCAGTAAAGCCCGTTGAACATGTACTTATACTTGACACAAAATAGAAAATTACCTTTATAATAATATTTAATTGCAAGAAACAAATTATATATATATATATATGTAATATATAATATATAATATATAATAAGCAGTTTTTCATCGATACGTCTCATGAATATTATTTTAATTTTATTACATAAATTATATTTGTTTTATTCCTAATTAAGTATAGTTCATTGATTTTTAATTATTATTATATTTGTATATAATCGTTGATGCAATTTTCTGTATTGATAAAAGACTAGTAAATTTTAATTATCCTAAAATAATTTGATTGATATTATTGCTTCAACATAAAATGGCTCAATATAAAAAACATTTCACAAATTGATGTAAATATATTATTTGTCAATCGTCTCTTGTAAAAAATATTTATAATCTAAGAATTCTAATAAACGTTAATATCTAAAATGTGTCTTTTGTCTAAACTGACTAAATGTCTAAATGTTAATTCGTAGGTAGTATTCATTACTTCGACTTATTATCGAATCGTTTACTCGATGTCTTTTCATCTTATAAATAAATATACACATGCTATGGGTGGGTAGACGTATCGGTTTGTTAAAAAAAAAAAAAAAAATTGTTCGTGCACGTGTACATAGTTGATGCATACAGTTTTTAAAAAATTTTACGAACACACATTTAATTAATAAAACAAAACTGTAAAACATTGAGGTAAGAGAGAAAGAGAGCGAGAAATATGGACCGAGCGATCGGAAGATAATGAGATAATAATGAGAGATAACGACTGAAATTCACGCCGTTTTTTTTTTTTTTTTTTTTTATTAAATGGACTTTTTAATTAAAATATGACATTTACGTGTGCCTGTGCGTAGTCATATACGAGTGCAGATTAAAAAAGAAAAAAGAAAAAAGAAAAAAGAAAAAAAAAAAAAAAAGAAAGAACGTTAACGGTGCCAGAGATATAGTGCAGAATGCGTGTACGCATGATCGGCGAGTTTGGGGATTCCGGTGAAGATGATGGCGTTGGCAGCGGTGTTGCAGACGAAGGTTCCCCCTCGCTATCCTTAGTGGGTGGCGCGCGCTCAGTAGCCTCTCCGGTCGGCGAGAGTGAACTAGTTATTAACCCCGGTCGCCTCCGACACGGCCTTCTCCTACTTTATCTTGACTACGTCTGGGTTCCCCGTCAGTCGACGTAGCTACTGCTGATCCCTGTCCGACGAACGACACTGTCAGCTCCAAGCCTCTCCACTGCCCCAAGCTGCTTTTCCTCGCACTCCTTCATATGCACGAGCACCGTGGATCAGCCGCCACTCTCCTACGCCACAACGACCTGACTGTCTCCAGATGAGTAAGCAGCGTACTTGCTCTACCGTGCTCTGTACCCTGTCTAATGATCATCACATTTAACACGACTTTTCATTTATGACAATAAATGACAATCAGCCTTTTGTGCTGTCATTAACTTACAGATCCGCCCCCCGACCCCCGCCCCCTGCCACAAGAACAGCAAGAATGAAAAGACTCCTGCCCTAACAAATTAATTACCTGTACTACTTTGACTAAAGTTGGTTCCAATTTCTCTCTCTCTCTCTCTCTCTCTCTCTCTCTCTCTCTCTCTCTCTGTCTCTGTCTCTGTCTCTGTCTCTCTCTCTGTCTCTGTCTCTCTCAATCTTTATCGAACTCTAATTCTCTCAGTGTATTTATTACGCCCACTAAGCATTTTCCTTCCTTCTCGTTTAATGTTAAGTAAAAAATAATATGCGAGATTGCCGCATCATTGAATATTGAAAACTTGCATTATCGATATATATAAAGTCTCCTGTACATCGTCGAAACATTGATTGCGTGAATTTAATTATTTTTATTTCATCCCAAACACCGCAGCGCCCATCCTCAATGAGATGCAAGCAATTAATCCCTAACGAAATTTACATTTCCTTACTTATACTTTACCTGTCCCAAAAGAAATCTCTATACTGTAAAAATTATTAACGATAAAGTTAATTTAAAAGGCAGCTTGCATACACTGCGCGCACGCACACACACACACACACACACGCATTTATATAAATTTCACAATTATTTATTGTGAAATTGTGAGATTTGAATGTCTCCTATTATTCGTTATTCTCAAAGATATAATGTACAAGAATTACGAACTTATACTTCATCGTATCCTATTATCAAGTTTACTGAAATGTAAATATTACAGTTTTTACAAAATCATTTAAATTCTGATTCATAATAGCAAAAAACTGTTATTAAAATTTGTAAATTATATCTTTGGCACAAGATTTTTATTCAATTCAAGATATAAAAAATAAAGATTTAACTTACAATAAAATGGCGAATTAAACTTTTATTTCATTTTCATAATATTATTGATAGTTTACGTTATTTAAGGGCAATGTAATTTACACTTAAAATACGAATCAAAAGTAATAAATTATATTTTACTATTGATTACTTTTTCATTTTTTCACTGATAACAAATTTATCATCAGGATAATTTCTGATATTCCTAATGAAATAACCACACTAAATACCCCTTCCCATCATAACTGAACATAAATTATTTCATACAGTTGTATACAGTTCATCGATTTACATATTCAAAATACTTTTAACTATCCTAGTAATATTCATTAATATAAGCTTAAGAAGGCCAATGCCTAATTAAAATTATTTCAATACATTATAAGCACATACATAAAAAAGCTATAAAAAAAACGTTATTTATGATTTATAACTATAGAGATAAATAATAATATATTTATATCTTATAATTACATCTTGTATTTAAATTAAAAAATATCCTTGATCTCATAGTAACAATTTAAAAAAAAAAAAATTAAACATCAAATATATATACATGTATATAATGTAGATAGAATAATTATTTATTATATTATTACTACAAATATTATATTAAATATTATATTAAATACATAATATTAAAAAACAGGTATCCATTTGTAATTTTATATAATTTTTATAATTACAATAAAATTTGTATTAGATAAATGTTTGATGTTGTTACAGAAATTGTTACGCGTATTATAATTAAATAAAAAATATCAAGTAAAACTTTTTCGCGCTGCATGTACAATATGAGACTGAAATTTAGAAAATAAATTCTATCAAAATATTTTTAATCTTATTCCCTATTAATAATTTTACCATAATTAAAAATTATATTCTTAAAATTTTTTGAATATTTTTGTTTTTTTAATTCAGAACATTTTTGAAAACGTTTAAATAGATTAAATAAATTATTCATTAGTCTATTTATAAACAAAATTTAATTCCTTTACACTATTAATATACTAATTATTAAAAATAAGAAACGATTTGATTATATATATACATATATATATATACATAAATTAAATACATTGGTGTATACTTGATATATTTCCATAGTAAAGTTTTTAAAAAGTACGCATGGTTTGAATAAACTGAAATTATTCAGTTTTTCTCCCTCTACAATGCGTTAAAATAAAATAGTTAAGGTACAAAAATTCGTTACTTTTTATATAACTAAATAAGAATATGCTAAAAGAATTGTATTATTTTATACTAGAAATAAAATCGATTGTACTTATTTTAATGCCGACTTAGCACGTGAATGTGACGTGTATTTATTGAAGAGAACACTGTTTTATTAATGTTGGTATGGAACTAGTTGGAGTTGCAGCTCTTAGCAGTTTTGCTCACCTTCATTGATATCATTTTTTCTTCAAGGTTCCTTATGAATATTAAAATTTTGTAATAATGTAGAGTAGAATAATCAATGTGTATATAAACATAATTTGATTGTTCTCTTTAGTTTCTTAAAAAATGTTTAATTTAAATTTCTAATTTAATTAATTAGGTTATGCTTCTACTGTAAAAATTGACATTATGCACTTCTATAATGTAATTAGCCTCTCTCTCTCTCTCTCTCTTCTTCTTTTTTTAAAATCTTCTCATTCTTTATTTATCTTTAAACATATTAATGTTTATCAATTCTTATTAATTAACGTCTTAACAACTTATTGACTTATAAAAAAAACTAACAACACAAGATATATTTAATTTAAGATATATTTTCATTAGGAAAATAAATTGTTATTTTTATTGTTGTTTTTGTTATTATTATTATTATTATTATTATTAGTAGTAGTAGTAGTAGTAGTAGTAGTAGTAGTAGTAGTAGTAGTAGTAGTAGTAGTAGTAGTAGTAGCAGTATTATAGAAGTTTACGGAACCGAAAAAAAAACTTCGTAAAAATAAAACAAAAAATTATTAATTATGTAATAGATTTAAATGTAATAAAACTTTGTCTATTTCATGTATTAAACAAATTCAAAGTTTCTTATTTTGTACATAATTAACCTTAAGTTATTTTTTTCTACAACAAATATTTGCAAGTAATTATTTGCAAATACAGTAAATTATTGAAAATAGTTAATAAGTAATAACAAGATTATTATTTCAGTTGAAAATAAAAATTTAAGCATGTAATATGTGTTTAAATATTTTTTAAAAATAAATATTATATTACAGTTATTTTCGTAGCCTTAAAATTCTCATTGATAGAACTAAAAATATATGTGAAATTTTATAAACTTAAAAGTTTTATCTAAAAACGTAAATTTTTATAATAATTCAATGTAATGAATATTTAAATAGGTAAAAAAAAATCTTTAATAGAAAGTTAATAAAATGTTGTAAATTCATAAAAGTAAGTGTTTCGTAAATATTTATCGCTTTGATTATTTTATTAAATTATTTTATATTCAAATTATTATGTTTTTTAATAAACTTCCAAAAAGTATAAATTAAAATATTCTTGAATGAGTAAATATTGGTATCACAAGATTAAATTAAATGAATTTTAGAGAAAAGAAAATTTAATGTTTTAATATACAGCTGAATAATCATTTCCGGTATCTATTATTTACGTATTAACTTTTTTTTTATATATGTAAATAATAAAACACTAACTTCATCGGTTTGTTTTAAATTAAAGAATTTATCGTCAACTTATAAAACTTTTTGCTCCAAACGAATTTTTCCATTAGTCTTTTGACCATAAAAATTATTCATCTTTATAACGTATACAGTAACGGTTCGATATATAATTGATCAAAAGAATACATGTATATGTATTTATATATATATATATATATATAATATTTATAAAATTGATGAATTAAAATAATAATAGTACATTTAATAATTTTTTTTAATAATCTAAAAAAAATACTTATAATTTATAATAAACAGTTATGATTATTTTGAACAAACATTATAATGGAATAGCCGGCTTAAAATTATTAACTATTTTATCTAAAATAATTAACAGTATAATATTCATTCATTCGTATAATATTCATATAATATTCATTTATTAGATCTATATAATTTGAACAATAATATTTTTTATGAATAGCCTATCGTTCGGATAATAAAAATAAAGTCGATATTCTTCATATAATTATGATAAGATGTAAGAGCATTAAAGAAATAGTTCTGTATTTTGTTAAATGTTATTACAACATAAAAAAAATGATTTAATGATTGTGTTACATTATTATTATTGGTTAATTATTATTGTAATTTTTTTTTTTTTTTTTTTTTTTTTTTGTAACAAAATAAGTTCTGTGAATGCAATGATATTATATGAAATAAATAACGAATACTCTGAATAATCATTTATTTGCACTGATTGCGTTGAAGCGCAATCGTTTTCGGCTGACTGTGAATAATCACCCCAATAATCACTCGTTAATATGATATTGCGCATGTGTTTCAGTTACCAGTGGGCGGGGGCGGCGCCGTGCTGGTGCTTAGCGAACTTGAAAGTATGGCGGCAAGGCAGCAACGGGAAATCGCCCAACAGCGCCGTCTCCTAGAGCAACGGGAAGCTCGACTTGCCGTTCTCCGAAGCGCTCAGGTAAGTCGATGTTCATTTTCATGATTTTCATCTACGAAGATTGTTTAATCCCCATACTCACGTACCTTAAAGCATAATAACTTGAATTTTAATCTACTGATTTGGTTCTCTAAAGAATTCAATTGTCGTATCATCCATCATATTAACTTCTTATCAATTATTATTGGGGACAATATTTGAATCTTTGAGAAAAATTAATGTTATTGCATTTCAGGAGCCGGCGCAGCAAGACAGATTGGCACGACTCAGACACCGGCTAGACCAACAACAGAGTAAGTTAAATCGGTTGCGACTACTCAGATCTCAGACTGATGCTTCTCGTGCCAACAATGCCACTCTCAGTAAGTTATTTATGCAATTAAATTTATTATTAATAATACTTTCTGGATAATTTCTTATCGTTCAAGTAATTTTTTTTATTATTCATTTAAAACGTATTTATACATTATTAGCATATTATTTAATTTCTATATTAAAAATAAATTATAATTATTATATATTAAATTATATAAATAAATAAATGAATAAATGAATAATTATGTACATTATATGTTCTAAAAATTTCTAAAATTCGATATAATATAAAACTTGCATGCAACTATTATATTTCTTATCTGTAAAATGTCATTATATTCTGTAAAATAATTTTTCTTTTCATCTTCTCTTTTAAAAAAAATACTTATAAATTTCAGTATGACTGAATTAATCAGTGGCACCCATTTTATTATTAGGATATACAAAAAAAAATTGCAATTTTAAGAATAAATTCAAAAAAAAAATATATATATATATATATAAATTCAATTACACTTTTTTTATTTCAACTTATACAATAAATATTTTATATAAATTATACGTACTTACAATACGTAAAGTTAAAAAAATATGATTATATAGTGTACTCTATTAATAACAACCCGCTTGAAGTGCTTATCTCTTTTACTTTTAATCAGATTTATACATAGACATTGTTTGCAAGTCCACGGTCTGAAGTGTGCAATGTACGATATTTACGATTTATATCATTTTAACCAATCAAATGCAAATTAATTTCCTGAATATACTTATTAATAACTCATTTGATAATTTAGTCATTTTGCAATGATAGCAACAGAAATATTGAATATTCTAAATCTTGATAGATTATGAAGGCTTAAAATTTTATTTATTATTATCGATATTCAAATAAACGTATTTTTTATGACGTTTGTCTTTATATCTGGAATTTGATGTATCAACTATAACGGAACATCATTGACTATACATCAATTATCTGCACAATGATGTCTATTCGAATAACCGTTGCGAAGACCAAGTCCTTAGATACACAAACTTTTTGTTCAGCCCTTAACATACCTCATTGTGTACTTCCCTTTACTATGGCTGTAGCAATATGCGTCAAAAGAAATAATTAAATATAAATATTATAAAAATATATAAACTACGTTTTAAAAAAAATGCATATATATATATATATATTATAATAGTAAAACTGTACAGTCAACAAATAAATCAATTAATGAGAGGAAATTCAATACAAATACAGAGATGTGTATCTTATATCATTTTATAATCTATAGTGATATAAAAAAAAAATTAATGATAAAATAAAAACGCAACCATAAATATATTAAAAAGGTTTTTCATTTAACCCTTCTTTTGTACCCTCTCTCTCTCTCTCTCTCTCTCTCTCTCTCTCTCTCTTTCTCTTGCTCGCTCCTTACAATTTGATTTTGTAAGCTTCTCTATACATTCTACTATATACTACAATATCAAATACATATAATTAACTTTCAATTTTATTTTATAATTCTTTGACAGGTATAATGCTAATATATCTTTTTAACTAATACGTGTATTATATATAATCTTTTGAATGCTGTATTTGGATGGTCTTGAACATCTATGTATATTACCTATTCAAATTGATTTTTAAAACTTAGTCTGTAATGTTTATTTTTATAAATATTATTCCAGTAAAAACAAACTTTTTAAACATAAATCATATCGTCAGAAATTAAAAAATATGTTCTTAGATTTTGACGTATTATAATACAATTTACAATTATAATACTGAAGCAAAAATTTCTTAAAATTAATAAAGATTTAATTTTCTATAGTTATCATCATTTCTAAATATTTCTAACACTGATAGATATGTAGTATTGCGTTCTCTATTAAATCTATTTTTAATCTGCTAACTACCGAATCATATTAATTTAATAATTGCTGCAATGTTCTTTGCTTATATACGCGATGCAAAAATGTTTATAGAATTTATTAAAAAAAAAAATTAAAAATTAACTATTATTCCGTAATAAATATAAAAAGTATAGAAAATCATTGCATTTTAATGTTTTCAATTATAATGTAATTGACTAATTAATTTGATTAATTCAAGAAGCCTTATAAAAAAAAAAAAAAAATGACACAATTAAACTTTAAGAAACTATAAACTTTATAAACTACTTATAATTATTTGCAAGTATATAATTATATTTTTTATGCTTATTAAAGTAATTATGTATCTGTAATATAAAATAGAATATTAAGTAGATAAATATACTTGAGTTTATTGTATAATATTTTTTTTATGTACGTATTATTCAAACTTTTTTGTAAAATTTGGAACTGTAAATAACTTAAAATTATTATTATTTGTTATTTTATATACGTACATAATATATTGTATTGATAATAAAGAGTTTAACAGATAATATTTTATACTTAATTACTCAATATACAGTAATTCGCTTTTCTCGTCATTTTTATATAATATTTATTTTTAAAATTTTACGAAATGTCATAAAAATGTATATAATAATTTAGGGGAAAAAATTTTTATTCTGAATATATTATTATTTATAAATGCGCAATTCATATTCAAGAATTGAAATCGTCAAAATTTATTTACAATTTATATATGTAATATAATAAATATTACTGCGTGAATTATTGGAAAATCAACGAATAATGTTAAGAGAAATAATTATTTTACATCATTTTAAAAACTACGTTTCACCGCTAATTATACGAAATGACTACTATAACTAAAAGTTTTCAATAAATCTAGATGTATTTTTTCAAAAGTATTTTATTTTATATATATATATATACATATGCATAGTGATAAATGAAACGCTTAATATTATTTTTATGATTACAAATGGAAATTTAAAAATATCCAGTTTATTTACGTCATGTTCAAAGTAGAAACATTGCCTAGAGTTTATTTTTAAAGACAACTTTATGGATTTTTAATTTTTTTTTAAATATTCTTCTTATTGTCTGTTAAAGCTTCTGATTTGGACTGTATAAGAGCTTTATTTAATGAAAAGGAAAAAGAACTGTCATTGGCTGTAGCAAAGGTCGAGGAGCTTACACGACAATTAGAAGAGCTTAGAGGTCGGCACAATGGTGGGGCCAACCAAAATGCAACCGGACATCTTGGAACTCCTGCTAGTGCTGAGCTTGAAAAACTCAGGAGAGAGCTCTTAGTAAGTCCATGGAAAATTATTTAAAACTACTTAAACACATGTTTATTCAATATGTAAAAAAATGTAGCATTTATCAATTATTCAGATTTTTCTTTTATAATCGAAATATTTGTCGCATATTTTTAAAAATTTCATACATTATATTTATTATATATTACGTGTGGAGATGAATTAGTCTTTTATTTACTATTAACCCTTAGATGTCCCGAATGTTTTATAAAATTGAGTTTAATTGGTTCAGATCGATAGTAAGATACACAACAAAGATAATAAAATTATATTTAAAAATATGTCCGTATATATATATATATTTACAATACAAGTTTTTATTTACAATAATAGAGTTGTTCGAAGAAACTTCATATGAAAATTCCGAGTTATTAATAAATGCAAAAGTGATTTCCTACATATTATACGAAATAATAATAAAAAACTTATTAATTAATAATTAGTAATAATATAGATACATATGCATAATGTATCTATACATACATGTATTGCTGCTTGAAAAGAATTCTTTCTATAAGCGAGTAATTTCATAGGATTAATATGAGATAAATTATGTATATTGGCAGCAGTACATGTAATATAGAAAACTATTGTTCATGTAAAATTAAGTTTTATTTTTTTTTACTCTTCAGTATCGGAATAAAATGAATGAGCAGCAAAATCAAGTAGTTTCGCAACAGCGCCTTGCGTTAGCACAGCGCCAAGCTGAAATGGCGTCAATCGATGCTAGGATAGCACAGCTTCAGGGCCGGTTACAACGTAAACGTGCTCTTAATCAGCGCCTAAGTCAACAACTTGCTCAACAGAATTCGACTTCTATTGACAATAATATCGTACGATCTGGCAACAATTTTACGATTAACGATGGGACGGTTTCGAACTGTACTACTGGTGGTAATAATTCCAAATTGGAATTCGGCACGACGAGCTTGGGTAAACCTAGACAAACCGGAAATATTGCTGCAATAGAACCGTATTCGCACATACCAAATGACAATGACTTCAGCCTAAACAAAAATGATCCGAAGTATCAAACATTACCATACAATACTAAGTTTACCGTGAACTTCAAAGCGAATGAGGACGATGTTAATAAGAATAAAATACAGCATAGCGCGAGTGCGTCGCAAATTGGACAAAGAGCGACAAATTTTCAACAAATTGGGCATCAAATCGTACACAGTCAGTCACAGTCACACGTTCAAGGTAAGGTATATTTTTATAAGATTCTCGCAAATATATTCCCTCTTTCTTATAGAAGCTTGTTAAATAATATTATTAAAAATACAATAATCTAATGAACACGTGCCTCGAAATATAATATTTAACAAGGGAATATAATTTGTCTGTGCTCTTTAAAAATACTCCGAGTACGTATAAATATTTCGTTTAATTCTGAGCCCACTTGTAGGTCAATCGCAGCCTCTAAATACCAATCAAACGCAGCAGTTGATCAACTCACCGAACCAGCCAATCACTCCTTCCTTAAATAACAACAACAACAACAACAACAACCCCAATAACGTAAACAACAACAACAACAACAACAACAACAACAACAACAACAACAGCTGTAGTAGTAGCGGTAGCGGTAGTGGTAACAACAACAACAACAACAACAACAACAACAACAACAACATAACGAATCACAATTTCCAAACCGAAAATCAAAGTCCCGCTCAGAATATCCGATTGCACGTACAACATCAGCAACAAAAACAGCAGAATTCAACAAACTTGTCCTCGTCAACATTGCCTGCGGGTAATCAGAGCGGTGCGCAAAATCTTAGAAGCATTCAGACCCATCAAAAACCGGTTTCGAGCGTTGCGCCTAGCTTCCCAGTCAAGTCACCCATCTATCAAACGTCATCGATGAAAATTCATCCAGTAATGCCACAAACCTTAAGTCTGATTAGTAGAGGACATCCCGTATCTCAGAACTATAATACGGCTAACAATAGTATTATTTCAAATCAAAATAACAGAGGTAAGTGAAAATAGTATTTAAATAAATCTTCCGATAATAACTGTCTGTGATATTTTATAACTACTACTTCTCTATAATCTGCTGAGATTTTTATGTTTGAATTTAAAATTTATTTTTACAAAATGTGCTCAAATTATTATTTTTATACGAATTGTACGTATGCCTTTTATACAATTCATGTTCATGTCAAGAGTTTAAAAATTGCTTATTCTTTAATATAAATAATTTACTTATTTATTTTTTCCTTCTTTTAGTTTAATTTAATAAACTTGATTAATAAATACATTTTATTCTTAATTTTTGATAAATTTAGAGAAATAGACTTTTTATATTTTGAATATTATGCAAGATCGTGAACAGCGGTGTATTGCAAAAAGAAAATGTTCAGGCCTAATTTTTACTAATTCTCAATTAAATTAAAAAGTGAGCTGAATATACTATGCACGCGCACGTGTACGCACACAGTTACGTATCCGCGTATACGCATAGGCGTGCACAGTGTACGTAAATATATAATTCAAATCCGTTCAAATAGCGCTCAAGTTAAGCGATAAATATATTCAAAAGTTAATACCTAATAAATTTTAATTAATATTTTACAAAAATATTTTTATAAATACATATTAATAGATTTATAACGTGTAAAATCGAAATCTATTTTCGTGACAAGTTAGTTTTAAATAAGTGAACTAATAAAAGAAATCCTGCCTACAACGAATTTAATAATTGAATAATTGAAATATTATTTTTATGCAAGAACTGAATACAAGTGTAGTGTCCGGGATACAAAATGGCCAGCATCAACAAATGGACTTTTCGAACCGACATACTTATTCCTCGTCTATTTCACAACCGTATACTGGTTCAACGCATGTTTCTACAACAGTCGCTGCGAATTATCAATCTCAAAACCCATCTAATTTAGCACAAAATAACAGTGGCTCGATATTCTCTAATTATGGATATTCTCCAACGGCTCTAATAAATCAGGACGAACGTCTTAAGATATCTGAAAAAAATGCTCCTGGTTTGTAAATACTTAATAATGTTCATTATTTTAGAAATACAAATAAATTGATAAATTTATGATTTATTTTAGTATTTTATCTTTAAAGATAAATAAATTTTTTTTTAAATTTTCGCAATTGCAGTTTTTAAGGCCAGATATTTAATTTTCCTTCAAATCAAATCAACTAATAGATCGTAAATAATTATAAATTTGAAGATAAAGTTAAATTGTATTTAGCACATGTATATATATATATATATATTTATATATCCTAATATAGAACTTTTCAATAATTGAAATTGAAATTTTTAAAAAACTATTTAATGCTTTTGTAAATAAATAATCAAAGAAATAAAATTAATATTAGTTAAAATTTTATAAAATGCTTATCTAATTCATTCGTTAATTACAGAATTCAGAAATTCATGAAACTTTTAGCGTATAAAAGAATTTTTAGTAAAATATAATTTTTTGATCATAGTTAGTGAACAGACTCATTAGTTAAAAATTCATTGCAGTTAATATTTAATATGTTCTAAAGTCATTGTTATTAAAACATAAAAAATTAGAATACGTATTTGTTTCAAAAATAATTTGAGAAACTATTTCTTATCCGGGCTGAATAATATACAAAAGAATTAAACAATAATATATTAACAAAGTTCACAAATTTTTATAAAAATTCAATACCAAAATACAGATTGTAATATAAATATTCATGAAATTATCTTATTAAGGGAAAGTTCTATAAGATATAATATATTTAATGGCTGTATGCATGTGCGTTTGTACTATTCATTTTTGGTATACACTATACTTATATAACCGATAAAAATAGGATTAGATAAAAATTTCAAGAGCATGATTTAATAATGCACAAAAGTTTTAGCTTGTAAATCTTTTTTTTTTTTTAATGTATATATGTTACTTTTAAAAAACTTTAAGATGCTTTATAACGTCTATTATAAGAGAAATCTTATATAATCTGTATTTTAATCTATTGGTAAACTCTAATGATTGGACTAATATTTGAAATCGCAGTTGTAAAAGTAACTTATAAAATATCATTTGTCAAATTACGTATAGAAGCGCAGCAGCAGCAGCAGCAGCAGCAGCAGCAGCAGCATGGACGTTTTGAGCAGAATTTCGTCGGAAAGCTTGAACAGCATGGACAATTGGTTAAACTTTATGATCAATCAAATAACAATAATAACAACAACAACAACAACAACAACAACAACAACAACAATAGTAATAGTAATAGTAATAATAGTAATAGTAATAGTAATAATAATAATAAACACGAACAGACGACAAAGCTACAGCAACAACAATTCGAACACAATACTCAAGCTGCCAAGTACGAATCTCAGTTTAAGTCAGAGCAGAATCAAACTAAATTTGATCATGTGGTTGCCAGGTATGGATAAAAAAGCCTTTTATCGATAAATACGAAATATAAAGTTTATTCATACGCAATGACATCTCTCACACATTAAATAATTCGGATTACTTGAACAAATACAATAATATATGAAAATGTTTTTGTGATATTCTTTATTATGGAACAACTGCATTGTAATAATGACAAAATCAAAACTTCAATTAATTTTCATTTCAAAATTTCGATAATACAATACTATATTAATTAAATAATCGTATTAAATATTTTTTCATATAAATTGTAACTTCAACTTCTTAGTCTCCCGAAAAATGTTTTTAAATTCCTACTAAAGAACGATCTTATTACCTACTGATGGATTTAATTAACACAACAGTTAACTGTAAATTATAAATTATAAATACGAAGGGAATAAATATTTCTTTATAAGAAAAAAATTAAATACAACGGGCAAAATAAAAATTCGACTATCAATATTACACATTATGCGTTAAGTATAATATGAAGATTAGAGTCAGATCAGATAAGTAAAAAAGCTTTGTAACGTTTCAGGTATGAGCAGCAATTACAGTTACATGATCATACCGTTAAGTTTGAGCCTCCTTGTAAAATATCGGATAAACCCTTCGAATACGAGAGGAAAAATGCGGTTATTGTTGGAGATCCTAAATCGGAAACGGATAAGACGAAACCGGCATTGCCCCCAAAGCCAAGCAAACCTAATCCACCTCCGAGACTCATTCAGCATCACGAGAAACTCGACGTCAACGTTGACAATATTGAGCGACAATCTAGCCTACTACCTTTGCCTTCCAGGTACGCTTATAACTCTTATTGATTCAAGCAGTGAAACAATGCTATTTCAATATACAATAAAAACGAAATGCCCAGTGTGAGTGACAGAATTTTTAACATTTTACATTATTTCATATATACTTAAATTAGTGTATATAAAAGATCGAAATAATCCAAGGTCAATTATATCCATTAATTATAAATCTTAAAAAATTTTCTCTCTCTAAATTTTTTAATTTTTTAAAAATTCTACTTTTGAAACACATAGCACATACATAATGTATTTAAATTTGTTGTTAAAATAATAAATACGATATTGGATAGATATTCTTAATAAGCAGTGATTTTTTACATCTGAGAACAAAAATTTACAAATTATATATTTTTTTGTTCATTTAATGTTTAAAAAAAAAAATTGTTCAGGTATAGAATTTTATTTTATAATAATAAGCCTTATTGATTTGTACAATAAAAATAAAAATAAATCTAATATTCGATGTGCCAAACTCAGCAATTAGGGCTTTGATTGCAAAAATTGACGATTACATGAAGATTGACAGCGTAGTTCATGAAATTTGTACACTACTATACCTGTATTAATTTAACGCCAATATACATATTTATATTTATATTTATATCTAACATTAATAAGCATTTATAAAAAAATCTCTTTTTAATGTAAGCTCAACTTTTTTTTTATTTGAATATAAATTACTGTTATAGACTTTTAAATTGAATAATTATAGGCTAATTTATTTAAATCTATTTTATTTATGAACTATTTAATGTAACAAATAATGAACAATTTTTTTGAAAAATTATTAAATATCAAAGATTTAAGATGTACGTTAATTTTCCATGCTAAATCGACTGACTATACTTTAAAAGTGGTTGGTATTATGACAAATTTCGATAAATTGTTTCGTATTCTGGCAATCATTATCCTTTATTTATAAGAAAAATTTACATTTACTTTATTTAAATTTTCTGTTACAATTTTTACTTTCAAATACACTAGATTTATAAAAATATCATAAAAATATTTTTTGTACTCAATGTTCTATTAGTTTTTCGTTAGGATTTCTTGTCTTTAAGATATTTAAGGATCATGCTTTAAAAAATATATTAAACTCTTGGATATTAATTGAAAATTTTTATTCAAATTTATTGAGATTTACGGAAATAAATCATCATGCTTTTATTTTGAATTTCTTTGGATGCTATTTGAAGAATAATACACATTAGTCACAAAATATTTAGATTTAGAATTCGTCAAAATTTTAAATAGTCGGGTATTGCAATGTAAAGAATTGTAAATAATAACTTTTACACGTTCAATTATATGTATTCCGAAGATATTATCGAATAATTTTTATCCGACCGAAGACATAGTGAGCTATAAGTGTTTTTTTTTTTTTTTTTTTTTATTTATTATTATTATTATTATTATATTTCCATCATTTAATTTAATTCCAAGGGTAGAAGCGTGCGCACGCCACCTTACAGAGTTAATTATAAATGCTAATGAGTGCACGATCGATTTGGCTAACTCTTCGAGAATACAAATCTCGTACAGAGTCCGTACTATCTGGCGAATAATAAGCGCGAAAATAGAACACAAGCATACTTTCAGCGGTAGTGAAAAGTTTGCGTCGGTTTTACTTTGTATGTTTGAACTTATCACATACTTCACCACTGTTATACATTACTGAGTGGAAATGAATATTGTCTGCGCACGCGCTTCTTAGTGTACTTTCACATATGTGCATGCCCCCCGCACGTGCATGTGTGCATCTTCTGAAAGAGAGTGAGAGGGGTGGTTGGGGTGGTTGGGCCAGGGGGGGGGAGTGAGCGCGCGAAAGAGCTCTGTAGCCGATCAAAAGTAAGTGAGAAAAATAAAAGACAAATGAAAAATTGCCGTGAGCTTGCCCTGTAATCCGCATACTCGTTTACATGTAATTAACGTGTATAAATTTAAAAAAAAAAAAAAAAAAAAAAAAAAAAAAAAATTGTTA
>RCIC01000054.1:507500-545424 GCA_018883505.1 Ceratosolen fusciceps
CATGGTGCCTGTATTTTTGCTACAACACTTTCAGATCACGAAACAGCGGCAGAAAAATGTGAAGAGGACGAAGAAGGTTTTGATGGATGCTCGGAATATTTATACAGTTAGTAGAATATTGCCAATTTCTTTGTTTAAAATCAATTTTTTTTTTTTTTTTTTTTTTTTTTTTTTAAATAAATTAAATTGTATTCATTAGCTTATATAAGCTTTTGTGATAAATATTATTGATGTGCATTCATTTTGAAGTAAAGCACTAAGCATTTACAGTAAAAATTGCATCACTCCATCGCAGTTTTTTACCACAATTTTCATTTTAATTTACCTATCACTCGTCTACCTATTACTTCTAGCAATTTCGTGATTGTTATTTTATTTATTTATTTTTTTTTTAACATTTTCCAACGATGGGCTTTATAAAATTATAATTTTTTTTTTTTTAATTTACCAATACTATTTCAGTTTGTGGCGAATTTATAAAGCTATAATTCATCTACTAATTACCAAGTATTCAATCACTTGTACTGTTTAATTGGAATTCATTCTGAGCATAATTATTTTAATTTTACCTATACTGTTTTTGTGAAATTGTTCTCAAATTTTTACCCTTACATTGACGCTTCAACATTTATTCGACCTCACTCTTATAGACAGTATCATATAGTAATATAAATAATCCCATCAATATTTTACTATAGACAATATTATCATTATTATTATTATTATTATACTGTTATTATTCAAGTAATGAAAGAAAAATATAAAAATATCCTCTATACTGCTTAGGTGTTCAAGAAAAACTTGGCATTATGAATAATGGGCAGGTGTTTCCTGTTTTCGATTACGATGCTCAGCACAATGATGAGCTCTCCTTAAAAAATGGTGATTCCTTGGTAATATTACGAAAGGGTGACGATAACGAAAGAGAATGGTGGTGGAGTAAATTAGGCCACCGAGAAGGCTACGTTCCTCGTAACTTACTGGGCGTAAGTCTTTTTTAAACAGCTACATTAATATTTTTTTATAATTAATTATCTTGCGAAAGTAAGTCGTATTCCCTCTATTTCAATGTTTTTTTTTCTTTTTTTCTATATTTACTTGGTCATATGAAAAGAAAAATGTAAATAAAAATATATTAAATCTAAATTATCATCTTATTATCATTAAACATTGAATCGGTTATAGATAATAATTGGTAGTTAAAAATTCAGAAATATAAAAAAAGTTTGTATTCGTTTAAGAGATTAAAGAAAATTCATGTAATTTTGTAACGAATTGTAAATTTTTCTATCTAATTTTTATATTACCGATGTCATAAAGATTATATTATATTAATAAGAACTAAAATTTAAAAAAAAATTTCGAAAAATTTAAAAAATATATCAATATTACTAGAATTATTTATTATTATATTTATTTATAAATGTAGGAAACTTTTTAATAAATTTATACTAAAGAGTTAATCTTACTTTCAGTTATATCCAAGAGTGCAACCAACAAAATCAGACTAAAAAGGAACAACATTATACTTTCAAGAGTTTTACATCAATTAAATATTTATTACCACAGTATTCGATGTGCAGCTTTATCTTTATGAATATTTTAGTACAGAATGGAACAAATGTTACGTATAAGACATTGTTTTTATCTGAAACTGATTTATTTTATTAATTAAAGAGTGGGGGGGAGGGGGTAAATAATGAACATATGTGCTAAATTATATTTAGTGCACTTGTTAAGCAATCTTTGCTTTTTTATTCTTCACTTTATACAATTGACAACAGAATTTATTATTTATTAAAAATATAAATACAAATATTTTTAAATGTACAATAAGACAAGTGATTTAAGTCTAATATTATCATTAATCATCTTTTTTGTACATATTTGTACATCACATAAATTGTTATTCTATGATTATATAATGAAAAAAACGCCACTCTCATTGTTAATATTTAAAACAATGCAAATATAAAAAATTTACAACTCACCATACAGTGAAATTTAATGAATAAAAATATCTATAACAAAATATTTTGATATTTTGTAATGGAAAGTATATCTTATACATGTACACAAGCAGCATGAACACGCACGCGCGCTTTTTTTAATTATCAAAAAGTACATTAAAAAAATACTAATATGTAAATGTTTATAGATAATTTTTAATATTTATTTATTACAAGAAAATTGAATTCTAGAAAATTATTACTTTACGATTTTTAAAAAATAATTAAATATATTTTACTATATATATATATATATTTTTTTTTTATCTAAATTTCACTGTATAGTCATTTTAAAATTATATTTAAGTAGTTTTCATACTTTATGAAATTTGTTCATACTCCAAAGAAAATAAGGAGTATTTTATTTTGTATATGTACTTAATTTTTTATTTGTTTCTTCTAAATGTTTCAGTTTAGATGAAGTCAAATTTTGCAAATATTATTCTAAGTTTATCTGGAAACATTTTTAAATCCGACTGGTCATTCGGATTTGAAAAACGGTCCTGAAATTATACTCATGTAAATGTAAACTTGCTAGGAAAAGTTTTTAACTATTGAAATTGTTATAGTCTAATTAAATATAAAGATTTTAGAAACTTGAAAATTTATTGTTTTTTTTTTTTTTTTTTTTTTTTTTTTACTTTATTCTGTGTTTAATTTTAAGAGTTAACATAAATCTACAGTAACAGTAGTGTAATTGAGAATTTTACTAGCACAGGTAACGTATTTGAAAATATTTGATGATGAATTATAGCTTACGTATTTTTAATAAACCATGTGCCTTTAAAAGTAATAAATAATTTAAATTTTAAGAGTATTGCGTGATATATGAAAAAATGAAAATGGAATCATTTGTAATAAATGAATACATAAGATGACTACAGACTTTTTTATATATCCATCTTTTTTACAAAATTACTTATAAATATAATTAAAAAATTATATCCTTCATTTGGTTCACAAAATCTCAACCTATTGTCAAGAAAGACAAACACTGGGTACATTATCAATCTTATAAAAATACTTCGTAAATAAATAATGTTACAAATGTGTATAATAATCAAATTATAAAAATACTTTGCAAAAGTATACATGTACATAATGTAATCGTCAATATTTTATTGAAACAAGAGACTGTATTATTAAGACTATTAAATTAAATTACTATTAAACCATTTCCACATCCAAGGAGACGTTGTCAAATCAGGATATCAATTTATCCAATCAACATCAAAAAAATATTAAATACCATTTAAAATATAAATATTACAAGTAATATGTACATACATATTACTTGAAGTATTCTTTCGGACGTGTGTCATACACTTATATCGTTTACAAAATGCAAGCACACTTTAATATCACTAAAATCATCCAACATTGTTCGAAGTCTGTGAAGTAATTTAAATAATTTAAATTAGTAATTTTTTACTTATTTATAACTTTACAACATAGAATTTATTAAAATATCAATACTTTTCTTTGTAAAGATTTAATGTACTTTGCGCGAAAGTTCCACTTTTTAAGGCCTGTATGCAGAACTCTGTTAGGTGCTTATAACATTTTTGAGTAGTACTGTGCATTCCTTGATTTTTCCACTCTGGGAGATCTTTTGTGATTGCCCACGCAGCAAAAACGTATTGAATTACAGCAGTCCAGTGTTGAGAATCTATAAGATTAAGTCCCTGTTCTTTTAAAGTTTTCTGTAAGAAAAAAATTATTTAAAAAATCGAGTCGTAGAAAAAACATTGCTCACAATTGTACAATATTATAATTCATTTTACTATGAGACACTTCGCTGACTAATAATAAAATAAATGAATAAATTTTGATAAATTGAATGCTAATAGAAAAACAAATATTTGAATTGTATAATTGAGAAATATAAATGTATTTTTAATACATCTCCATTGTCACAGATTCTTAAATGTATAAAAAAATTTATTCAATAATAGATTCAATTAGAAAGCGTAAAAAAGTAATTGTAAAATATATATTCATATAATATTTTTTCATAAATACAATATAAGTACGTGTTTAATGAAAAAAAAAAAAAAAAAAAAAAAAAAAAAATTTCAATTATTACAAACCTTTTTGTTTTTAATTAAAATGAATTGATTTTTATGAACAAAAATTAATTATACACATAACACAGATTAGAATTAACAATTTTCTTATGCATACAAAATATACAAAATGTACAATAATTTGTAGAAACAATAAGTGTTTGTTAATACAACAATGTTATTGCCAATCATTATTTAATATAACTTAAATAATACAAAATATAATATAATAAATGCTTCTTATAATTATACAATATAATTATTACATTCGTGAATAAAAAAAAAAAAAAAGAAGAAACTTAATGTTAAATAAATCGGATAAAATAATATAAGCTGTCTATCTATGTATACGTAAATTTTTAAATAACCATAAAAAGGACTAAAAATATAAATACATGATTATATTATTGTTAAAGAACTTATTTAAAAAAAAAAAAAGATTTCTATCGAGAACAGACGATTGATTACATTAAATTCGGTGAATTTCAAATTTTGTTATTTTAATAATTAATTAAAAAAGTTCGTATCGCATGCTTATGTAAATTTGTACACATGCCTACAAATGACTATATTACTTTTTGGCGTTCGGATACGATGTCTTTGAGCTATTCCCAACTTTCGAAATGTTTAAATTTTAAAAGTTCAATCGAACGATTCGTGTTAGTTACCGAAATGCAATAATTAACATTTGCAATAATTACATACAAATAAATCAATATTGTCATTAACATAATTTCAAAAATGCTACAGCTTTGAATATCTGATGTTAAACACTACCCATTACTAAATTTATAATTCAAGCAATAACTTAAATTAAGTTAATCAAATTTTTAATTTAATTCACTTTAATACTTTTATTCTTCATTTGCTACACATTTTCCTTTTACGTACCATAAGATGTAAAATTAAAAAAAAAAATAAAAAAAAATAAAAATAAAATAAAATAATAATCATTGATTATTAAAACTAAAAAACTTTTATTATTAAAAATAAATTTATTAAAATGATTATTAAAATGTAAAATTAAAAAAAAAATAAATAAATAAATAATAATGATAATCATTGATTATTATTTAATAATTTTATGCAAATATCATTTTATTTTATAAACGAAAGGTATTCATAGACTGAATAAGCATTTTTCAAAAATTCAGAAATTAAATATTATTTTACAAAAATTGGACATGAAAGAAGTTAGTACGCGTAAGAAAGTAATTTCGAATGGGGGCATACACCGATTCAATTTAAAATTTACATTACTATTTCATAATAGTTTACTATAACAGTATACTCTGTATTGTTTTGTTTAATATATATATATATATATTCAACAAAAAAAGTTATAATTCATTTTTGGTTAAAATTCAAATTAATCAATCAAGAGACTTGAAAAATAATTGGCACGTACTGACCTTTCGTCGAACGTTGATCAAAAAGGGGAAGTGGGAGGGCTATAACTCTGGGCCTTATTTTTCAAGAGTCTTCTTTTTTCCAAAAACTAAAATATTCAAAATACAAATCAGCGATTAAATAAATGCTTGACAAAGAGCACAACATCATAGGACAGTGTCAAATATAAATAAAGGATGTTCAAGGGGCAAATGTCGCGAGTATGAATAAAAATATTTACACTGAGACATTAAATGTGGCCAACCTTTTGTTTAAAAATAAAATAATATCTGAAGAACTATTAACTACAATCTGAAATAAAACTTATAATTTCTAACAACGTAACACAAAATGCATAAAAAAGAAAATTAGTTTTATTATCCTCACTTTTTTTATTCAAATGTAATTTTTTTTTTTTTTAAATTTTTTTATTAATATCATACTAAAGATTTATTGCAATTTTTATAACAAACACTTAAAGTAAAAGAAAATTTATTGGAGTCTAGTATGGTTCTCTAATATGTTATTCATTAAAATATCCAATAAAATTGTATTTAACGAGACTTATAGCACCATTATTAGTTACATACAACGAAATTTTTATTATTATATTTTTAATTAATTAATAGCATGATTATGTATAATATATACATAAATAAAATTGAGAACTCTATAATTTCTTTTATTATATGAATTATAATTAAAATTGAATCGTAACATGATTTCACTTAAGCTCGAAATATCTAATGTGTTAAATAATTATTAATATAATAAAATATTATCGGAAAATTTTTATGGTTATAATATTTATTTAAGTTTAATTTTGTTTATTATTCATTTATCAAAATCATAATTAAATTAAAAATATATTAAAATTTAAACTAATACTAAAATTAATGTGGTATTCCAAGATTAATTAAAAAATAATCAACACTTTGTATCTTCTTAAAGATTGCAAATTTTGTGTGAAAAGCAAATAATTCTCAATTACTAATTAACTATTATAGGCTTGTTTGAATTGAAATTTTTAAATAGTTATACGTAATTTTAAAATTTACTTATTTCATAGATAAATGTATTTTTTATTAATACAATTTCCGAATAAACTTTACGATTTAAAATGTAATAATTATTCAAAAAATATAAAATATAACAATTAATACATATAATAAAATCATTATTATTACAATATATAGATATATATACTTAAATATAAGATACTATTCAACAATCTAATAAAAATCTATTTATTAGTAGTACACATTAAAATTGAATACATAATTTGAAATACTATTTTTTTCTTAACTTTGTGTGTTAAATTTAAAAATATAAATAATCATATTTAAAATGAAAGTAAATTTACGTACACATACTGCTATTAGTAAAAATTAGCTAAAGTAAAATTTAAAAATTAAACTTGGCGTTTTCTCTCAAATCTAAATTCAAATATTTGTATCAATCGTATTATTATAATTAATATTATTTAAAATTATATAATATTGTTAATTAAATAAAAAAAATACCCTTTAATTAAAATTACATGTAATATGAATACATTCAGAACTTAAAAAAGAAAACGAATTAGAACATAACTTTCATTTAAAAGTTTTAATTAAATTTGTGAATTTTTATAATTCTTTTATAAAGAAAATACAACAATATTAAAAATTAAATAATTTTTATATGAATATATTAAAAACAAAGTTTAAACAGTAATATATATTTTCGTTTACGTAAAGATAACTATTTAAAAAAAGAAAAGAAAGTAGAACTATTCAAATGTATACATTAAAATACACAATAATTAACATTTATTTGTAAAATACTTTTTACCTGAAAATTATCTAAATGAACATATGCTCGACTGTAATCAGATTCATCTAAATTTGATGACACTAAACTAGCATAGACATTTTGTCTCAAACATGTTAATTTTTCTCTTAAAGGTTGTATATCAGCTACTGGCATATTTTTTAAAATAATATCACGTAATTTATCATTAGGTGTTACCAACTTATCTTCCTGCATTGACACTAAATCCATTATCATTTTAACTAATTGATCATGACTTAGGCCTCTTAACCCATTAGCCAAATTTCCTAGAAATTGTTTACTAGACAAGTGTCTTTCATGTGAAACCATTTCATGTGAAACCATTTCAATATCATTATCTTCTAAATGAAGTCGCTTTCTTGGCGTACCTTTTATAATAATATTAGGTTGAATTTTTGTTGGGCTTTTTATAGGTGTTCGATCTCTAAAATAGAATAAACGTATTAAAAATCTAAATTATATTATTTTATTGCTACCTATATTTATTAAATGTTTCATAAATTATAGATTGACTTAATTTTAATGTCAATTTATTTAAAAATTTGTACATGCTCCATTACATTATAATAATATTACTGTCAGGGTAGAGCTATTTTTAATAGTACTTCAATAAGTAAATTTACAAAAAAGTAATATTTTACTTTAATGCAGGCAACTTTTATTAAATTTTTTTTGTAATATTAAACAATTAATATTATTAAAACCATTACTAAGGTATTTGTGTGAAAAAATCAAAATTAAATAATACCTGAATAAACTTTCACGTTTAACAGAATCAATATCAGGTGACCAAACAATTGATCTTCGCCTTCCTCGCTTTTGAATAACTAGCTCATCTGGGCTTGGAGCTGAAGTCCAAGAATCCATACTATACCTCCTAGTTGTAGGATTAGTTTCAGAAGTAACTGCATTGTACATGAAAATTAATAAAAGCTTACAATATAATTCTTTCATTACGTTGAAATTATTCAAATATTATATTATTATAAAGCTATACATTCAGTATTTTTAAATTACATTATTTATACAATAACTTTAGTATAGTAAATTTAAAGTTAAATATTTTTCTTGAAATTTTTTAATATTTTTAAATTAAATATTTTTAATTATTGGTATAATCAAATAATATATACCTGGAGACACATTTGTACTTGTTGAATCAGGAATCATAGCTAGAGCCTGTCGAGCTGATCGTCGTCTAGGAACATCCGGTCTACGAAGAAACTCCCTTCGTGGTGTTGCCATGATCTCCAGGTAAATAAATAATTATTGAAAATTTTCAGCCAGAAAATGATTATATAATTTTTATATAAAAATTGTTTGGTACTGTGAAATTTTTATATTATCATTTTGGGTTTTTTTTTTTTTTTGTAAAAAAAAAACATAATTTCACATTTCTTTTTCAAATTTGCTTACAATATTATTATGTAAGCTGTAATTCTAAACTTGTCAATGTTTACCTGTATAAATAAAATATAAATTATCGTTACAAAAGCGATTAATAAACTGATACGAATAAAATCACATTATTATTTGTATATTAATAATGTAATACGTATTTAATAGACTTGTCGCAAGCAAAATGCATAGAATTATTTTTAATATAAATAATTATAAGTACTTACAGAGGAATATAAATTGAAAAATTAAATTTAAAAGATTTTCGATAATTCGCGTGCTCATTGAAAATTACTTTTATTTTATTTTCGAATAATTATTGAAAATATTAATACAAAATATTTAAAAAAAAAAATATATATATATATATATATACGAATGATAAAAATCAATGAATTAATGAGCTAAAAATAATAAGTTTTGCATAAAAGCATTCGTATACCTCATAGCGACTAATTATTATTATTATCGTATAAGCATCGACTCTAATCCCGTTAAATATTGAATTTACGTACCGTAATCTATATACAATTATTTTCCTATAAATATAATATGCCTTAGAATAAAACTAATGCATATTTCTTATACATTTAATGAAATTTAACGCGGTTTGGTAATTATGGCGGGAATATACTTCACTATATTTTGGCGCGAATTAAGGTTATTACTGCAGACGAATAAAAAATTCTATTTTGAATCAAAGGGACTACAGGCCACCGACGACCTAAATACTACGTAAATCAGATAAACAATTAAAGAACGTCGTAAATATCGTGAGGAATGCACCAAGGAATTGTGCTCCGCCGAACATTTATTCGAATTAATAAATAATGCTTATTACGATTTACGTATACGCGATAATTATAAACATTGTATCGGAATTCGAGAAATTGGCTTTTCAAATTATATAAAACATGTGGATTGGAACATCAAATTCCACACTTGATTAAAATCATCATTTGGAAAAAATAATCTTTTACAATTGCATACAAAAGACAATTTTTCAAAATCATCGTTTATAAAACAATGTATATATATATATCAAACGTATTCTCTATTACTATTCTCTATACATATTCTCTCTCTCTCTCTATATATATATATATATATTCTCTATACAATCTCGATTACATAAATTTTAAATGTTAAATAAATTTAATTGACGTAAACGTCAAGGAGAAATTTTATTAGAAATTATTTTCTTTCTATTTTTCAGTAAAATAAATTCCTTAAAACCGAATAATTTTGTAAAAAAAAAACATAATTACGATCAAACAATAAAAAGCTATAATAATTAATAATCTCAATTAACTAACATGGGCGCGTAAACAATAATTAACAATAATTTAGAAATAATATGGTAAAATCGTTCTAAGAAGAAAGAATAGAACAAACGAACCGTCAGTGCAAATATTTTTATGCGAATACTAATGTAAATATAATGAACAATAACTATTGAATTTTGTATATTGTTGTAACTACAGTTTCCGATGATCTTCCTTATCCATTTTACGCATTCCTCGTAGATAGATGATAATCTGGTCTTGTTAACCGTTTTGACTGCATTAAATTCAAATAATGTATTAATCTTAATAAAAAAAAAAAAAAAAAATGATATTTTCGAATTAGAACCGTTGTATTTATCATGTTCGCGAACATTTAGTCATTAGTTTACTATTATAACGAATTAAGTAAGTAATTGTAAATATTTTAAAAATAGAAATGCGAATAGAAAAAATTATGTTGTAAAAACTTGATATCAAATTAAATTTCCCCAATTTTGTTTAAATAACATACATTTTTTTTATGAATTACACCACGGTAGATGTTAAATTACAAGCATACATCATTTCCATTTTCAACCATTGTCAATAAATTATATACGTGTCCATTTTGAATCATTATTTGGAGCTTCGAATTTATAATAATTGAGAAAATTATACAATCTGCGAATGCAAAAGCAAATTTTTATTAGAACAAATAGTCGAAATGAAGCTACTGCAATTTATAAAACAACCTCTAAATGCATCGGTTTTTTATAAAAACCAAATCAATATTAAGAAGTGATTTTTTTGTCATTTAAAATTTACTTTGACTTTCAATATAATAACTTCATTGCATTACAAATATATAATTAGTGATGTAAAGAAGAATCTTTCCTGGCATTTATTATTATGAATAAATTATTTACATAAATTACTCCAAGAATTATTGATCTACCTCTGGTAGAATGCAAAAAAAAACCGTTAATGCTCCTTGTACAAGATAATAAAGAAAATTTTGTAATAATAATTTTATTGGCTAAAATTTGTGGACAAAATATTAATAATTAATTCTGCCCAATGTACTGACCAATTACGTTACAGCTAGAGTAATGGTATTTCCATTAGCATTAAAAGAAAAACATGATGATTTGAAAAAACCTTTTACAATGTTTTTTCGATCATTTAAAACGTTGGATTTTACTAAATTATATTATACGAAACTTTTTATTGTTATATTAATAAATTGATTTGCATTGCGAAATGTTTAGCAGCAGGAAACCGGAATTACAAAATACGCCATCTTTTAAACTAGTATAGTTTCTAAATGTGTTTCAGACCTCTTTTCCTTCCGGTTGTATCCATCTTTCTTTTATTCAGATACGGCGTGCAAGCTGTATCAGTGATTTTTTTCATGAAGTAATTTTCGTGAAAATTACAATATTAAAATGGTAAGTGGTCGAGCTGTATATATATATATATATTATAGTTTAATTTAATTTTAGTTGAAATTTCAAATTTAAAGCGTATCAGTTATTCAAGTGACTTGTAGAGAAAAATATATTTTCTGCACTTACCTCCACCATGTGGCATCACAATTATAACCCGTATTGATAATTAAAATTATTAAATATTTTCACGTTCAAGCGTTTATTTAACGTTTATTTAAATGTAAAGATTCTACTATACGAACTAAATATTTGTTAGAAATTCAATTATATGGATATATATATATTTATTTATTTATTTATAATATTATGAAGAATAGTCAAGTATATTATATATTATGAAATATAAAATATAAAATTAATTTTTAATGTGTATAATTTAAAAATAAAAAGGAATTGTAACGATTTAATATTTAGCCCACGGATACGTGACTTAAATATTTTCTTATTTTAATTTGCAAAATTTAAGCAACAATCGATATTTATTTTGTATTAAAACGGATTTTTTTACTTCAAAATAATATTATTAGAAATAATTTCATTTTATAGTCATTATCTACTGCACGCCCACTGATTACGGTCTTCACAGATAAAAATAAACCATCCAAGCAAGCAATTTCATTACCATCAATCTTTAAGGCACCGATTCGACCTGATGTCGTGAATTTTGTTCACCAACAAATTTCTAAAAATAGCCGTCAACCTTACTGTGTTTCAAAAGAGGCTGGTAAGTCAAAGAATAATCTTATGCTTCATATTTCTTATATTACAATAAAAATATTTGCAATTGAATAAAAAATTGTACAATTAGTTTTTTAATGAGAAAGAAAAAATTTTTTGGTACAATGAGCTATTTTATATTACAGTAGAGCTTATTTTCCTATTTCTATGGTTTTCTACTTGTTGTAAATACAATTAGCGGAATAAAAAGTCATCAAGATCAAGCTCTACTTAACCATAGTTAATTTTTTGTGAAATATTCATATTCATATTCAATTATAAATACCTTTTTAGGCCACCAGACTTCTGCTGAATCATGGGGTACAGGTCGTGCTGTTGCTCGTATACCAAGAGTTCGTGGCGGTGGTACTCACCGATCTGGTCAAGGTGCTTTTGGTAATATGTGTAGAGGTGGTCGTATGTTTGCCCCTACAAAACCGTGGCGACGTTGGCATCGTCGCGTGAATGTGAATCAGAAAAGATATGCAATTGTATCATCTATTGCTGCTTCTGGTGTTCCAGCTCTTGTTCAATCTAAAGGTAATTACTCTTTATAAATGAACTCTGTTTAAATATGTTTATTAAGTATAAATTTATTGTGATGAGATCTATTGGTCCGTGTTCCTGATTTGCTACTGATTATTACCATTTCTGAATGCATCTATACTAGTGCATTAATATTTAATGTATTTATAACTAGCATTAATATATACTTTGTTTGCATTACAATTTGGTAGGACATTTAATTGAAGGAGTACCAGAATTCCCATTGGTAGTCTCAGATCAAATTCAAGAATATACCAAAACAAAACAAGCAGTTGATTTTTTGAGAATAATAAAGGCCTGGAATGATATTAAGAAGGTAAGTTTCAATTAATAAAAAATAATTGTGCACTGTAGTAAATGTCCTCAATCTTGTAATAATTATTTACGTGATTGATCCATCAAGTGCTAGATAAATTCTATGAAAAGGCGTTTTTCTTCTATGTATTTAATCTTAAAAGAAAGACATATTCATTGCACAATGTTCTTATCCATGTAAACGTAATATTCGTTCTTTTTTCTTATTCTTTACCCCCCCCCCTTTTTTTTTACTGAATTTAAAAACCATTAAAAAAAAATTAATGACATAATTTTGCTGAATAGGTATATAAATCTCAAAGGTTTCGTGCTGGTAAAGGTAAAATGCGTAATCGTCGTCGCATTCAACGTCGAGGACCACTAATTATTTATTCAAGCGGCCAGGTAAGAAAACAATTAGATTAACTATATTTTCATGTTTCATACAAAGTTTTGGTTATTTTTTGTTCACATTATTTAACTTACATGTGTGTTTCAGGGGATTCGTAAGGCGTTCCGCAATATTCCTGGAGTAGATTTGATGTGCATCAATAAGCTTAACCTTTTGAAATTAGCACCAGGTGGTCATGTCGGACGGTTTATTATATGGACAAAATCAGCGTTTGAAAAATTAGATGATCTATATGGAACATGGCGAAAGGAAGCCAAATTGTTGAAAGGTTACAACCTTCCTATGCCTAAAATGGCCAATACTGATCTTTCTAGACTTCTTAAATCTGAGGAAATACGCAAAGTCTTACGAGCACCAAAGTACGATTTATTTTATATTTTTCTTAAAAATTATTAAGTAATATTTTTATCAATTTTCAAGATAAAGATTTTATGAATAGTTCCATTGTGTACATATTCTAATACAAATTTATTGCATATTTAAATAATAGAAGTATATTTTTAGTTAATAAAATTTTGCTAAAATATATTCAAAACTTCAATTATAAAGAATACTAAAAAAAATTTTATACTGTTTTTAGAAAAGTTAAATTTTAGTAGTAAATTATTTTCTGAGAATCTCAGTTATTTAAATAATTTTTATCCTATTACATAAAATATAATGATATAGGAAAAGATATAATTTTATTTTATTTTCTTAATAGGAAAAAGGTTGTTCGAAAGGTCAAGAAACTTAACCCTATTAACAATACTAGGGCAATGTTGCGACTCAATCCTTACAGTGCTGTATTGAAGCGAGCCGCTATTTTAACTGCGAGAAAACGTCAAAACGAAAGAGATTTACTTCTTGCTGAAAAAAGAGGAGTAAGCAATTTTATTTTATTATATTAATTAGTATTATTGATTTTACAAAGTCTATGCATTGTCAGTAATATACTAGTCTGATCTATATAATAAAAATTGATGTTATACCTACAATGTACTTAAAGTATCCGTTACGTATGTGACTTGTAATCTAAAATTCTATTTTAAAATTGAGAATGAACGTGCAATTCCGAAAATTAATTAAGAAAAATATTAAATTGTAGATTAAATTGAAAAAATCTTCACCCGCAATGGTAGAGTTAAAGATCAAAGAACGACGATCAAAACAATTGGCGGCAGTGAAGGCAATGAGACCTAAAGTGAAAAAAGTATCCACAAAAAGTACAACTGCACCGGTAAAGAAGACGGCACCAAAAAAGTCTACCCCAACAAAAACAGAAGCACTGAAAAGCACGTCTACGAAAAAATAAAAGCGTTTATATAAAACACTTTAAAATATAAATAAAATAAGAAAAATGAATACAAACTAATATATTTTTTACATATTCCTATTTT
Source organism: Ceratosolen fusciceps (assembly GCA_018883505.1). Lineage (NCBI taxonomy): Eukaryota > Metazoa > Arthropoda > Insecta > Hymenoptera > Agaonidae > Ceratosolen > Ceratosolen fusciceps. The sequence goes on from RCIC01000054.1 coordinate 522,257, forward strand.
TCTATCATAAGTAAATTCTTCATATTTTTATCTAAGAAAATCAACAGTTTACACATTCAGTAGATTTAAGATTATTAATTTCTGTTTTTATGTAATCACTAATTTTTAAATAATAAATAATTGTTTAAATTTTTTAGAAACTTAATTTTGTACATATTGATAGTTATAATAAAAAAATTTTAAATAAAAAATATACATATAAATAATTTATAAATTGAAAATGAAATTATTTAACATTAATGGAATAGTAAGTTGAATAATAAAATTTATGCATATCAATTGATGATATTACTATAATTTCGATAACAAAACTTGCATTGATAAAATAATTTTATACTTTCAGAATTATTCTATATGGAACAATTTTCATTATTCAAAATTCTATTACAAGTTGATTAATATGAACGTAAAAATTTATTTAAAAAAAGAATGTATATCCTTAATATAAAAAATATACGAGCAAAAGTATTAATCATTGAAGGAATTATTTTACATTTAAACTCGTTGATAAAACGATCTCTACAAATTTTTATTTAAAATGCACATATTTTATAATAACGAATTAAATATGAAGGTAGTAAACAACGGATTCATTAGCTGTTTTCAATGCAAACATATTTTATATAAAATTTATTGTATTATTCCACGTCTGCGTAGGTTCAATTGCATTCATAATAATAATAATAATAATAATATATTACACTAATTTCTTTTTATCTTAATACATTTTCTTATGGTTTTAAATCAGTTTTAATCAATAAAGTCGATTACGCCCCTAAATGTTAAAAATGAGTCCTTAACGTATTTAATCGCAAGCATAGAATAAATTGAGTCTCGTTTAATTTTTAGCTAATTTAGATTAGGGGAAATTCATTACACGAATTGCAGAATGATGAAACGTTGTATCACAATTAAAATAAGTTTAAATTCAACTCCGTGGTTTTGGAACATTTACATTACCTCATTTTTTTCTATACCACATTATAATGCATAAAACTATTGACAATTGTGTGGAAATTAATGCATTCTAGCCATAATTGAGTTTAATATTTCGTACGAGCAGAATTTAATGATATTTTTAAAAAGTTTTAAAAATAACATAAATGACATTTAGATTTCATAAACGTATTCGAAGGTACAACAAACAAATAATACGAATTTAAATATCCATGAATTTATTCTAAAATTATTAGCGACGCTCGGGTCATTTTCTAAATCGTAGTATTGAATCACATTTGCAAACTTATGTGCATATACGCAAATGAGTGCGCCTATTTTTTTTTTTTTTTAACGAATAGCTATTTATATTACGTAGAAGATTTTAATAAGTTTCATAATATTTCAATTTATAACATTTTTTTTTAAATTATACAATTACCCGTGATCAAAGAATGTGCTCTGCAAACAAAAATAAATATTAAAAATGTATTATTATTATTGTTATTATTATTGTTATTATTGTTATTGTTATTATTGTTGTTATTATTTTTTTTTTTTATTGAAAATATTCAATTTACTTAAGATGTATTTGAAAGAAGTACTTTACGAATCTATAAAAATCAATACATGCCGTTGAATAAAAAAAAAATAAGAATTCACACGCCTACGTTATTGGAAATTTTATTGAAATTAAAAAACTATGTATATAGACATTCGCATTAAATATAATTATGGCAGATCCGACTGTACATAAGAAAATAATCTGAATTTTCTATTTACAAACATAAATGCATTAAATAACATTTTTTGACATCTTTCTGGCTATGCGGCCTCCAAATCTCCCGGATATTTATTTTATAATTATCTTATTAATTAAATTGTGAAAATAATTTTATAAAAATGGTTTACTTTTTCGAAAGCACTGGTAAATAGTGATGTGAATTTATGCTAATGAATTTTTAATTTTTATGCTATTTTACGTAATTAATGGGAAACCAGCATTATGTAAATTTTAAGGTTATGTCAATTGAATGTAAATAATACTTTTATAATAAACCCATAAACATTTGTTTCAGCTGTACAACCGCCAGTTACATTATTTATGGGAGTCGATAAGGACGAAAGTAGGTTGTAGAATTTATAATACTTAATTTTTTTATACAACCATTTGATACGCGTATACGTGAATACACCAGTATTTTTGTTTATAAAATTTGTCAATTGAAAATTAATTTTATTCTATTCTTTAGCTATCGCAAAAAAAAAAAAAAAAAAAAAAACCTAATCGAATAATTTTTTGTCTCTGCCTATATAGATGAAGAGCTTATCAAATGGGGTTGGCCCGAAGACGTTTGGTTTCATGTTAATAAATTTTCTTCTGCTCATGTGTACATCAGACTTCAATATGTCAGTGTTTACAGTTAAAGTAAAAATTATAAATCTTTTACATGCCTGAGTTTAATAAGAATTCGAATTATAGGGGCAAACAATAGATGACATTCCCAGTGCAGTTTTAGAAGATGCTGCTCAACTAGTCAAAGCCAATAGCTCGGATGGATATAAAATGAATGATATTGATATTGTTTATACTACGTGGTCGAATCTTAAAAAAACACCAGGCATGAACGTTGGTGAAGTAAGTTTTCATAAAGAACGCGAGGTTCGTAAAATTCATGTTGCCAAGCGTAATAACGCAATTATTAAACGTTTGAATAAAACAAAAAGATCCGAAGAAGTTAATTTTCAAGCACAGAGGGAACAAAGAGATAGAAATGAAAGAGAAGATAAAAAAAAACTTTTAAGGGAACAAAAAGAAAAGGAAAAGGCTGAAGAAAAAAAGCGTAAAGATGAGGCTGAAATTAGGTAAATTAATTAACATAATATATAATTTATTTTAAATAGCGTTTGAAAAAGGCCTATTATCTTTTAAATGTTTGCACATTTGTAATTGCAATGTTTTTATAGGAGCTACAATTCACTTTTTAATTCTGCAAATATGACATCTAATGCAGAAAATAATGGTTATGATTCAGATGATTTTATGTGATTATTTATCATCAACATTCACATCATTCGTCCTCAATTATATGCAAGATCTATTCAGTGATTTACAATTTTATTCAAAATTACTGAATTTCTTATTTACAACTGAGAATTGAAAATTATTTTATGAATAGAAAAAAATACAGTACAATATTAAATTGTACGAAAGAATTATTATATGACTCTCGTCTATTTGTAATTCGTTTAAATAAATAATTACTAAGGGTATTATGAACAAAAATAAAAAAAAATTTTTTTTTCTTCAAAAAACATTTAATTTCTGGATATTACAATAGTACAATATTTACTGCTCTCAAAGCATTGATAATCCATTCTGGATAATCCTTATCAGGATAAACTTTCAACATAAAATCTTGAACATACTCCGGGTATTTCTGTTCTACAATACTTTGACGAATTTCTTTCATAAGTCTCATTTGGAAAGCAATGTTGTGAACAGTTAATATATGGCAAGCTGCTGTTTCAACCGTAACGATTTGATGAATATATGAACGATTATACGTTTTGCAGGTAGTACAAGTACACGTTTCATCTATAGGTCTTTTATCTTTTCTATACTGACTTTGCTTTAAATTCAACTGTCCACTATGTATTAATGCACACCCAAATCTCTATGCATTGTAAATTAAAAATGAAAATTAACAGCAATGAAGTTTAATTTGTTTCGATTTTATTTAACAATGAGGTAGAAATAAAAATAACGAACTGTTCTTCATTTATACATTTATACATTTATACATTTATACATTTATATATTTATACAAAGAAACGAAACTATATCAATCAAATAAAAATTCTTTTAATTAAAAACTTACAGCTGTCCTTGAAGGGAATACACAATCGTACATGTCAACACCTAATGCTGTACATACAATCAAATCTTCGGCAATTCCTACTCCCATTAAATATCTTGGTTTGTCCTTGGGAAGAATATCAGTTGTCAGATGAACCATTTTCCAAAAATCTTCTTTACTTTCTCCCCCGCTACAATATACATTTGATACAACTTTTACATAATTCATTTACACAATTCGCGAATTCTATATAAATAACAATGAGGAACAAACATTGCCTTTTTTAAAATTTAAATATATTATTTAAAAAAAAAATAAAAAAAAAAAATACCTAAGCCCACCTATTGCGTAGCCATTAACATTACGCTGTTTTAACTGTTTAGCGGATTCTGTTCTTAAAATTGGATCCAGACCACCTTGGACTATAGGAAAAATACTTTGAGTATTTGACTTTAAATGTACTTCTAAACATCTGTCTAACCATCTGGTAGTTCTATAAAGTTTATAATTTATTTAAATATAAATCTTATAGCAACTACAATTATTAGCTACCTATGCATTGCTTCTTCTACTCTTGGTTTGTCAGTCAAACTATGTACAACGTCATCCAATTGCATTATAATATCAGCACCTATTGAATTTTGTATCGCAATAGACCTTTCTGGAGTCAATAAGCACTTTGAACCTGAAATTGTAGCAATATAAATAAGTATTACAATTATAATAGATTTTAACTAAAAAACATAAATTATTTATATATTTGGATAATTACGAATTATTTTATTATTATGAGAATAGACGTACCATCGAATGGACTACTAAATTCTACTCCTTCTTCTGTAATTTTGGCAAGTTTTGATAATGATACCATTTGAAAACCACCAGAATCTGTTAGTAAAGCACGATTCCAATTCATAAATTTATGTAATCCTCCCGCTTTTTCAAGAATTTCTGGACCCTGGAATCAGCGACGCAATTGTAATTTCTATTAGGATAAAACGAATAATTTAAAAAATGCTTACTGGACGATTTCCAAGGTGATACGTATTACCTAAAATTATTTGACAATTTAATTCCTGTAATTGTTGTGGAAGGAGTCCCTTTAAAGATCCCTAAAAAAATTAATGCACAGATTAATTAAAGTTATATTAAAAAATATAAGAATTTCAAACAGTTTTTATAATTTTTTAATATGCATGGCATACTTGTGTTCCAACTGGCATGAAAACTGGAGTTTCGATATCATGATGAACAACCCGCATATAACCAGTTCTAGCTTTCGTCGTTTGGCATTGAACATTTACATTGAAAGCAAATGTAATTTTATTAAACTTATCTGCCATTTTATTTATAGTGCTGAATTAAAATATTAATGTATAATAAAATTTTCATGTAAATTTAATATAACTTTCAAAATGAAGCTCTATTTCGGACGGTATTCTCATTACTCAACAATTAAAATAACCTTCACGGTTAATCTGCCTTTATGTAAAGTAAACGGAACTAATACAAACATTAGCTCGACCGGGTATTCTAACAATTATTTAATGTTAACAATACAACAAATTGTCATTATTATTGATTTTCTAACGTATAAATTTTAATTTTTTTTTTTTTTTTTTAACATCTTAATAACATTAATGGAAATGTTCTTTCATATTCCATTGTTCGTAAAACGAATTTAATTGGCAATTTACTTTAAAGAAGCCAATGTCGATGTAATTTTGTTAAAAGGTAATCAATCATAAAAACAATGCACCTCATAAGGTTTTTTATTATAATAATATATTTTATAACGTCGTTATACTTTGCACGTAAATTAGTAAAAATTATATAGAGTTACTAAGATTGCTAATCCTCCGAATAAGAGAGAATATTTAATTTTCTTGTTACGATAATTTGGTTCGTCCAGCTAAAAAAAAAAAAAAATACATAACTTTTATTAAAACCAATTACAAAGAGCGATTGATTCCTAACTGTAAAATTTCAAGTTGTAATCTAACCTCAATACTCTTAATCGCTTCTTCAAAATCATTTATTTCTTGAATAACATACGCAGATGCCAGCATAACAGCTTCGGAGAATTTTATATTTTTATTCCTATCGATATAGAAATCCGATACATTTTGTAACTCTGAATTGAGATATTTCAGATATACCAGCAAAACGTCCGATTCTTTCTTAATATTCTCCAATATATTAATTATATCGGTTATTCTGCAAGTAACCGTAACATTTTCAGAATTATTTCAGAAATATATACACATATATATATATATACATATACTACATCTGTACGTTAAATTTATAATTTACCTTGGAGTTTCAACTGAGTTGGATCGTTTTTTTAAATTACAGCATAATCTCCTGAAGGAATTGTAATCAAATTTATCACCGACCCCTATTTATAATTATTTATAATTATTTTGTATAAAATTGTAGCGTGCATATAAACTAGCAGTCCCGACGGACGTTATATTGAACAATTTACCTAATGTACGCAAATCATCGTCAGTCAAGTCCTTTAAATCGTCCATGCATACGTTTCTTTTTTTGAAACCGGTTACATCAAAGCAACCCAAGCCATTTAACAATAATTCGACTTCCTTAGTAAAGCCTAAGGGATCGTAAGTATCGTATGTTCCATCCGTTAAATTGGACATAATTACATTTATCAAGTACAAATTCAAGACTAATATGATGTTTTCCTTTTCCTTTTCGCTCTTATCTTTTTTTCTTTTATATTTTTTTTTTGTTCTTTTTCTTTCCTTATATTCTAAACAAACGCGAATTCAAATTTTCTTTAAAAATATCCCTTCGCTGCTCACTGTCTACGAGATAAGGTGAATAGTAAAAAGAAAAAGAGTGTCGGGTGCCCCCCCGACACTGCCCTCACTGCCCTCGCTGCCCTCGCTGCCCTCACTGCCCTCACTGCCCGCACTACCTAGTGGTGCATAAATGGGCGGAGTCTGGGCCTACTAACGTAACGTAACGTAACGTAACGTAACGTGTAGCGCTAAAGCGCGTAAACGTTCGACATAAACAATTTTACGAGGGCGGGAAAGGGATAGCTCGAACCGATGGATAAGCTCGAAAGGCGAGAGCCTTGAAGATATACCCTCGACTTACATGGTCTTACGGGGACCATTGGGGGGGGGGAGGGTGGGAAGAGGTTGTGGTGACCCAACAGAGTTATTATCATTTCGCTCACGAGGATAGCCATAATCGTGTGTAGCTCTCGCTTTAGCTCAGCGACAAGGAAGGAGTCTCTTGGTGAATTCGATCGTTGGCCACATATATATATATATATATATCTGGGCCTATTGGTCCAGGCTCGTCCAGGTTAGGAGCCTGGCTTATTAAGGGGCCTCTCTGCTTCGCCGGGAATGAAGAAGTCGATCGAGCCATATATACAGCTCAACATACAGCTCAACATACAGCTCAACATACAGCTCAACATACAGCTCAACGTGCACCGCCAATAATTATTTATAATTCAAGTTAAGACGGCTCTCTATATAATACTATATCTTAGCGTACAGAATCCTGTTCGCTTTTTTTTTTCTTTTTTTTTTTAACGCCCGCTCGTCCGATAATAAATTAGTTATATTTACACAGACGAAGAATGTTGATTTTTATTTGTATAAACCTAGCCGGACTCCCCGCCCACCCCTCGCTTCCCCGAACTCGTAGTCCTTAAGACACGAAGAGTAAGTAACGGTTGGATTTCAAAATTTAACAAAGACCACTCTGTACATCGAATTGAATAATAATAATAATAACAACAACAATAAACAACAACAATAAACAACCGCAACAATAATGATAAAAAATAATGATAAACAATAATTTTCGATAAAGTAAACAAGGTCTTGGGCAATCGAGTATAGATGAGTACTTTAATAGGGAATAAAAAAAGCTTAAATTTTATTGGACTTTGGTAATGCGCAAAATTTCAACACGCGGTTCTTCGTGTTTTTAATAATAATAATAATAATGCATGTCAATATCTCACACGCTCTTGAGTCAATAATAATTGTTGCTCGACAAACAGTACTATTGAATACAATTGAATACGCCTGCCAGGCAAATACACGGGCTTCGTATTTCCTCATTTTTTATTATAATTAAATAAAACAACACAACATTGCAGGTTTGATGAAATCAACGCTTTGTGTGACATGCAATGAATATTCTATGAATATCTATTGAATAAAAGGCATCCAATTTATACGAATGAAATTTCAATTATAATTATAAATATAAATTTTCGAAGGGTCAATGTTTTTTTCAAAGAAGCAATCAATAAATAACAAATGTATAAATAAGGCTTAGCTCCGCTAATATTTTCTCTATTTCGTTTTGCTTTTGCTTTATTTCAAATTATTCTACTCATATTCGCCCTTAAATTTATAACGATTTATAAAAAATTCAAATTCTAAGGAGAAAAATATTATTATAAACACTTTTATAGAATTAATATTTTAATAATAAACCCGGTCAAATGACAGAATTTGGACAAAACGCTTGGAAGTTAATAAAATACATAAAAATAAATTGTTTTATTGGTAATTGGTTGGATTGTGCATTAAAGTATTGTACAAGATGACCGTTAAACCGAAATATTTCAAGTCCAAAAATGCAGATATTGATAAGAAATAGTCTTCCGATTATTTATCGCAAGCACAATAATTTTATGCGAAATGGACGGCTCAAATAAGGGCTAAAACAATAAAGCGTAGTAAATAGACATAAATAAATAATGTGTATATAGAGGATTTTTAATCGCAAAAGAATAATAAGATCCTGATACGAAGTTGAATATTTGAATATTTGAAACGAAAGAAGGAATCATTGCATTGTGCAGAAATAAATTCCATGTACTGTCAATAAGGTTTCGTATTCGCGATGAAAAAAAAAAAAAAAAAAAAAAAAAAAAAAAAAAGAAGCAGCAGCAGCAGCAGCTACATTTGCCAAGAACAATTATTACTTTAATTATTACTGTACAAAAGCATAAAACCGCCGTATTACTTGCTTGCTAATTGCTAACTCGTAATTAATTCGTCAAATTCGCCTGCCTATTCAAGATATTGATTTGCAACATCGTATTTTTTTTAACAACGGTTGATAAAAACGAAAAACAAAGCAGACTTTATAATTCAACCTGCGATGTATGATAATTTAACGAGAGACGATTATAACGATAAAGTCTATGGAAAATTAATGTTAATTGATAAATTGATATAAGATTTGAAAGGAAAACACAAAAAAGTTAAAAAAAAAAGAAAAGGATAGAAGGGAGCAATGACGATCGCGAAAGTTCGGAGCGACGATTTTGCATTAGTTTTGCGGGTCTTGACGTAACGCATCTCGAGACGTTTACAAAGATATTTACGAGATGAATCCGTGTCGGTTTTCCTTTCCGATGTAGGATAACAAAATTAACAAGGGGACGAGTAAGGACGTCGCGTCGAGTTATGACGCGATGAAAAGGCGATTTTATTGCTTGCCACCCGTCCCGAAAGAGTCAGTAAATAAGGATAATTATGACTTACTACTTACGACGATACTTACTTACCGCTTCATAGATTCGAAGCATAAAATTTTATTGATATTCCTATCGAACGTTTGCATCGACAGTATCAAAAAAAAAAAAAAAAAAAAAAAAAAAAAAAAAAAAAAAACAAATACATGTAGGAAAGTTAACTGTAAATGTATTTGTTTGTTTTCATAGAGGGACAATGAAGGAGGACGTCGCTCGCAGATAGCCTATAAATAATGTTTACTCGCTTCACGTTCCCACGGCCTATTTAGACGAAAGCCACAAAGAATTTATGGGATTCGCGTTCTTAATCCGCGACTTGCATTTCTAAAAATTAAATAATCCGGCGACACGGTGTCGGGGCCCTCGGATCGTCTCACATCTGTGGCAAACAATCGGACGCACTCGTTGGCTTCGAATTCTTAACAGAACGAGCGCCTTAATTAATACTCAAATGGTATTAATCATTCAAATACTATCACGAATCCGTACAAGCAATTAGTGCATTGATAAGAATGCCGATTGTATTTTCAGTATCGTTTCTTTTTGATTAAATTTTATATGTTAATACGTTGTCGACGAGACAATAGAACCAAGTCAAAATATAAAATTATTATTTTTTTATTTTTTTTTTTTTTTTTATATATAATTTTTAACACTTATTCTTATAATTTATTTTAATTGTATATACTTTTTATTATCAATAGCTATATGAATTAATATATTTGTATGTTTTATAAAATTTCGTACTTTGTATTGCAAAAGTAGTATTTTAGAAAATATATTTTACATACACATACGTTAACAAGATTTGTTACCATGCTTCATAAAAACGTACATACACATTTTATGCTACTGTATATTTATCTTTCTATTTACATATTGTACTATATTATTATTAAACCGATTAGAACTGTTTGATTTACAAATCATTAAATGTAAAAACGAATTGTTTATAAATAATTTTTTTTTATTAAATTACAGTACTTTTCGGAACTCGTAAAAAAAAAAAAAAAAAAAAAAAAAAAAAAAAAAAATATAATTAATAAAATTATTTTTTTTTTTTTTTTTTTTTTTTTTTTTATAATTCCTCTTCAATGTTATAAATTGTACACAATATAAAGATACACCAACAAAATTATTTTCATTACTTCGTAATTACAATTATAACTCTGAGCAAGGTTCATTACATATATTAACAATTCAATTTTCAATCAACACGTTTATAATTACTAGTTAAAACTTTTAATATATTTTGTAAAAACAATAACTTAAGCACGTTTAAAAATATTTTTAAACCTATACATTAGTTAAAAAAAAAAAAAAATCATTAAAAAAATAATTAAAGAAATCAACACTTCAATTACAATAAAATAAATATTTAAAAAGAATTTTAAAAACATCTATGTTTATATTTAATTTTCTAGCAATTGTCAAATTTTAATCCATTAAAATTTATGTAAATAAAAATATAAATAATATTTTGACTAGGTCCAATAATACTAATTCATAATCTCACCAATGCAAATATTATTGCAAATTGATACTTTCGAAAATGCAGTTCGAAAAAAAAAAAAGTATATTGACTTTAAAGTAACTTTGTCTTAATTAAATATTATTAATAGTGAGATAAATTATTACTGTAATGTACAACCACTTTCGTTTTTCGATTCTTTACTAATTTGTAATATCTCTTCTTCTTTGACAGGGGGTAGATCTTGTTCATTGCCTACTTTAGCTGTTCCAATATCGGTTAAGGCTTTGTAGATACCTAAATTCCATAATGAATCACAAATAGGCATATGAAAGTCTATAGGACTTACTAATCCATATGTAGCTTTAGTATCAAGTACTGGTACTTCATGAGGAACAGAATCATGGTATCTGTAAATATAAAAAGTAATTGATAAATTTCTAATAAATTTTTTTTCTAAAATCTAAATTTATAATATTTTAAATAGATTAATAATACAATATAATTTTATACATTTAAAAAAAAAAATGTTTTATAACATTTCTACAAAAAATTGAAGTGTAATTAAATGAAAAAGTTTTTGTTTTAATTAAGTACTTCAGAAATTAATAAATTATTAAACAAATGAATGAGGACCATTTACATTAAACCATTTTCACGTTCGCATTTATCAAGAGTTCGAGCAACAAGGGGAGCTAAGCGTTTAAAAACAATATGCTGATCTGGCTTCACGCAAGGTGCAGGTCCGCGTATTTTGCTATATTCTTGACACAAAGTTTTTGATTTAATCAAACACAATTCACTTTCCTTCAAAGCTCTTATTGCCTCTCCACATTTATCCATTGCCAATAAATTCTCTCCACAATAATTATATGACTAAAAGGAATATAATTTAAATGATTATTGATTACATCAAATACTTAGTACATACATACAATGCTTGTAAACATTTACATAGGATTGGTAAAATTTTGATTTCAATTCAAGATACTTGATCCATTGTCCAGATATTTCAGGCTTAAAGGACCTTAAAGTGTTTGCTGCATCAAGAAACAGTTTACTAGTTTCATTAGTTAATGCAGATATTAAGCTAGGATTGTGTTTCAATTCAACAGCCCTAGCAACAGTCACTGAAATATAAAATTTTAATAATTAACGATAAAACGTTAATTATTAAATTACATATTTTGTATATGTTACCTTCTTGAGCTTCGGCGGTGCATTGATTGACATAGGCATTTATTACACGAGGATCTAAATCACTAGCCAGCGGTGGTGGATTGGACAATTGTGGCAAAAATTCTGTTTGTACAAAAGTAAAGACTCCGGCTGCCCTTCTTAACATGCTATGGATATCCTTTGCTTCGTTCATTGTAATACTGAGATAAATAATGTTTAATCACAATAAAAATAATTAACATTCCGTATGTATTTTCTTATTCACTTACTCATTTTTTGAAGCTATCATCGCAGCATGTTTCATAAACCACAAACCTAAGTTTATACTGATATTTGCTGCTTCATAAATGGAGTCAGCAAAAGTACTGCATTAAAAAAAAAAAAAAAAAAAAAAAAAAAAAAAAAAAAAAAAAATAAATAAATAAAAAATTACGTGCTTATTATTTTAATAGAAGTAACAAGAACAAATTTACAACGTGAAGAATAACATCTTAATTTATTTCTTAAAGTATCGAATATAAAAATTTTTTCTTTTATCCCTTGGGGTGTATACTATTATAAAAAAAAAAAAAAAAAAAAAAAATATAATATAAACATTGTTAACTGTGTGATAAGATGGTGAGGAAATACTTGCACAGTTCCTGCTCCAAGAAGTGTATGAGTCCACTTAAAAACAAACGCACCTCTAAGTTTACTGGGGCTTGGTCTACCTATTTGTTCATTTTCTTCGTTCGATGAGGAGTCAATCTCCCACATAAAGCCATAAAGTAAAGAAAGGTAAGAAATGTAGGCGGGTTCAACCGATGAACTTGTATTGTTTGGATTCTTTAAAAGATTCAATAATCTTGTCCTACAGGATCTCAAATCGCTAAATAAATGTTTATTGACACGAGTTTATTAAGTGCATGGGTTTAAATTGTAGATTCCGTTTGTATAAAAAGACTGACCTGCATAGTTTTTTTGTAGCGTCGGTAGGATCGCTACACTTCAATTCGAACTTATGGTTCGTAGTTGCCTTTAGAAGATTACGATGAAACCAGTGGGCCATTTTTTTTTTTTTTTTAAAACTTGCCTTCTCCTTTTTATATGTTTACAAATATAATAACCCAAGTAGTGTAGTAATTGATCAAAGAAATCCTTAGAAAATTTCTAGATATTGAAAAACTTTAATGTCTCTAATGCGCATATTTACTTTACTTATTGGCACGTATTGCTTATTTACATAATACTCTATAGCTGTTTATGGCTAAACAATAATTCGTAAAACTTTATAATACGAATAATTTTTTTTCTGCTAGTTGTGTACCATATTGCGTTCTTTTCTATGCGCATACGACCCATCCGTCTAGATTAAAGAATATAATCGGCCATTAAAACGAGACGAGAGAGCGCCAATATTTAACTATATTAAAGTTTTTAGAACGGGTATTTTATAAATAGGACCTAATAATAATAATAATAATAATAATAATAATGCAACGAATAAAAAGACAACGAATTTATTTTATTTGTGTTTTAATCCATCCCTGCACAAGCCGTTCGCATAATTTAGAAGGAAAAAGAAAAGAAAAACAAAACGGACCTGCGACAAACGTCCGTCTTCGGGATATAAAATTTTTTCCCGATAGACCGGCATCGCAATAACATCGAAGAATCTAAAGAATGCGAATAACGTAGTAAACTATTCCCATCTGTTATCGTAATGGCGTGGCGGGGGCGACTACGCGTGTACCTACCCGATCCGTGCATTACCGTAAGCATTACGGCCCTTATACGAATAGCGTTGGGGGGATCGACAGGCCCCATCGGCCTCACCATCCATCTCGGTTCGCTACGTGGGATGCGACCTTCGTCCACGTGATCGCCTCTACACGAATATTAAGGCAGTTCGTCGTCGGCTAGTAGGTAGACATCATAATAAAGGCTTTAAAAACAAATGATCCGTGTGTTTCTTGGTTCGCCTCTCCTCTTTCTTGAACCTCCTCATCATCGTGTCCAATCGTGGCAAATAAACGACCGTAAGGACCAGAACTCCCGAGGATATAAAATGTACGAAAAACCAAAGACTAAAAAAAAAAAAAAAAAAAAAATTTAAATATAATAAAAAAAAAAAGAAGAAGATATATTTACAGTAATTTATATATTAAATATAAGTATACAAAAATAGTCTCTTTCAAGAGAACTAAAGACAATTTACGAATTGAGATAATCGATCATTAAGTTTTATTAAGAAAACATTCGCAGCTTAAAATCAACTCTAGATCATTGGATGCATTATCTATAATAAGTATAAGAATAGTATAATCATAAATTTATAATTAACAAGGTAATCAATTGTAAAAAAAAGGCAATGGTAGATTCGACGTTATTGTTGTTGTTAAGCGCGCGTTTAATTGAAAATACGAATGAAAGCTATGTTATTTTCTAACCAATCATTCTTGCATAGTCTCAAAGGAGAATAACTGCCAGTGCACTTGCTTATTTCCATCAAGCGGTATAGCTATGTTCATGACACTACGTCGAGGTTGAAGCTAATCAAGTATTTTTGATGTTTTGTAAAATATTTATGAAACATTAAACTCGATTAAAGAAATTACATCGATAATGGTAGGATAATAAAGTTTTGCTAATAAACAATAACATAACGAATAATAATGTCAATTGAATATTGCAGGCTCGTTATTTTCGTGAGGAAGATATTGATGGTACTTATCCTACTCATTTACCTATAGTAACATTGTTTACAAAATATATATATATATATCATAGATAATTGTATTTGTGTTATTAATTAAATTACGCCTTGACGGATATTTTCTTATTATTATATGTTCTATTCTAGAATTCAGAGAGTGTTTTTATTTATACGCTCGGAGCGGACAAATTCGAACTTTAGATGAACTAACAATTATTATGCGATCACTTGGCCTTAGTCCAACAATAGCCGAGTTAAATAAATATTTAAAGGATAAAGGTTATTGTACATTTTAATCATAGTTTTCGTTAATTCAACTGAATAATACAACCATATTTTTCAGACACATTTCAAATATAATTTTTTACTTTTATAAAATCGTATACATATATTAAATATAAACCTCAATACACGAATACTTAATGAAACCAGTTAATTCGATAAAAATAATTTTTATGCATGATATATTTAACAGGTGGAAATATGTCATTTGCTGATTTTTTGGAGGCAATGCACCTTCAAACAAGAACAGAAAATATCCCAAAAGAAGTAGTAGAAGCATTTCAAGCCGCAGATAATGTTAGAACAGAGACAATTCCTGCTAGACAATTGGCTCATATGCTATTAAATTGGGGAGAGCAGTTGAGCAATAAAGAAGGTATTAGTCATGTTTATTATAAAGGTCACAAATATTTCAAATGAATACTTCATGCATAATAATTAGATAATCACTTCCTTTTAGTTGAACAAATTTTTCGAGAAGCAAATGTAACACTAAATGGACAAGTAAAATACGAAGATTTTATTAAAATTGCATGTGCACCTGTTCCTGATTATTATTAAAAAATTAATAATTGCATTATATTTTTAATACTATATTTTTATATTCCTAAAAAAGTTCTATCAAGATAGGAATTTATTAATTTTTTAAGTCACGTATGAAAATATTAGAGTAAATTATTTTAATTTCATACAATTTTTAAATAAAAGTAATTTATTTACATTAAAATTTAATATACATATATATTCCGCATTCGTAATTATTCGTTTTCATATATATAAAAATGTTTAATTTTATAATTACTTCTAGAATTATTTAATAAATCTAAAAATATTCTATGAAAAAAAAGTATAAATTAGGTTTCAGTGTAAAAGTGTTATAAAATGATTTTTATGCTAACCATAATGCATTGTAACATATCATACCCATTATAAATATAAATAATTTAATCTAAATGCGGCTTTTGTTAAATATATTGTAAAAGGTTTATATTTCAATGAGTTACATTAGCGCTAAGAAATTCGCAATAAGAAAAAAGACGAAATATTCAAAATAATGTAAGAAGACAAAAGGGCTCAGTGGATATAATCAACTTGAAACCAGTAGAATTTTTATAATTATAATTGTTATTTGTATAAAATAACATAAATATTATATACATATATAGATAAAGAATATTCAGAAAAAGATCTTATTAATTCGGTAATAATTGTAATAAAACATTAAAACCTAATATAATAAATAAAAAAAGCTTACATTTTGACAATTTTTCTTAATAAAATAACTACGAACAAACGCATCCCGACATATATAATCCGCATAAATATAGTACCCATGACTAAGCAGCCTGGTTGGGCCGATTGTATCGGTCTTTTTGCATCTACATTATAAGGAGGGTACAGGCTACAACGTAATCGGTTTTGAATTAATTTATAATGGGGATAAAACGATGAATTACCATTGGTTTATTAGATTTATTTTATAAAAGGTTTGTCACCATGTCAATTTTTATATTTATTATTCAAAATAACACAATTATTGTTAAAAATAAGATAATTATTACAAAAGAATATATAATTATTGTCTTAAATAATCACATCAAATATTGAGTAAATAAGTACCCAATAATATAAGAATCAGCAACTTCATTCGATGGTTCCTATCGGTCGTTTGCATTTATTTTATAAGGGGGTTAAAGGCTACAACGTTATCGGACTCGCATTAGATTATAATGGGGCTAAGAACCCTGCCCCTCCATTGCTTACTATATTTACTTTATCAAGCCCTTATCCTCAGTCGAATTTTTTCATTTATTATATAAAACAATATAATTATTATATAAAATAACATAACTATTGTATATATCATATAATTATTGTATTAAATACTCACATTAAATATTAAGTAAATAATTAACCAATAATATAGATGCAAGAATTAGCACTTTGATTGGATGGTTCGTATTGGTCGTTAGCCTTTACTTTATAAGGGGGTTACCGGCTACATCGTTATTCTGCTCGCATTAGCTTATAATGGGGATAGCGCGATGTGCTCTCATTGGTTTATTATAATCATATTATAAAGGGCTTGTCACCTGGAGAAATTTTATATTTATTATGTAAAATAACAAAACTATTCTGAAAGAATATATATATTGTATTAAATAATCACATCGAATATTATATAAGTAAGTAACCGATAATATAGTTCGCAAAAATAAACACCTTGATTGGATGGTTCATATCGGTCGTTTGCCTTTACTTTATAAGGGGGTTAAAGGCTACAACATTATCGGTCCTGCATTAGTTTATAATGGGGCTAAGAACCCTGCCCCTCCATTGCTTACTATATTTACTTTACCAAGCCGTTATCCTAAGTCGAATTTTTATATTTATTATATAAAACAATATAATTATTGTATAAAAGAAGATAATTATTGAAATAAATAATTATATTAAAAATTAAGTAAATAATTATCCGATAATATAGTGCGCATGACCAAGCAGCTTGATTGGATGCTTTATATCGGTCGTTTGCCTTTACTTAATAAGGGGGTTACTGGCTACATCGTTATGGACTCCCATTAGTTTATAATGGGGATAAGAACCCTGCTATTTATTTATTAGATTTATTCTATAAAATAATATAAAAAAAAATATAACAGTTCTCTTAAAGCAAATAATAATTAACAAAATATTGATAATTGCTATATAAATATAAAGAAAAAAAATATACAGAAAAAAATGTTATTGAGTATAAAATAAAATAAAATAAAATCACCATTTGAGTTTTAATATTTATTCTATATAAGGACATGATTCTTGTACAAACTAACACATTATTGATTAAAATAATATAATTATTATATAAAATAAAGAGAATTAATGTATAAAATGTAACAGATATTATATGAAGAAACTTATTCATTATCTAAAATAATATACTTATTATATAAATTAACACAATTAATACATTAAGCAATGTAAAATTTGTCATTATAAGTCAAATATTTCTAATTTCAAGTCTCAATAATTATAAATGTTTTGATTAGGTTGACTCATGTTAAGTTTAAATTATAAATACGGAGAATTGAATATAATATCGGCGTTGTATAAAAATAACTTGATTGAGAAAATTCACATTTATATTAGAAGCTTCATGAACATAAGGAAACGCACCGCCATTATCGTTTTGTCACTTTTGTATATAATTCTATTCTGTACGTGAACAAGTATTGAATATTATTAATCAAAGTACAGTTGAAATGTTATAAGTTGAGAGTATAATTTATTAATGCAATGGAATTCAACAAAATGCTACGAAACCGATCGAGATTTCAAAAAACTTTTGAATTTTAATATTTCTTACGTAGGACAACATAATTATTGTATAAAATAACAATTATTGTAATAAATAGTCACATTAAAAATAAAGTAAATAATTAACCAATAACATAGTGCGCAATACCAAGCAGATTCATTTAACAGTTTTTAGAGGTCCTTTGTATATACTTTATAAGAGGGGTACAAGCAATAACGTGATTGGAATTGCATTAGTTTATAATGGGGCCAAAACCCCTGCACTCTTATTGGTTCATATATTTACTTTATAAAGGACTATCCCCAGTCGAATTTTTACATTTATTATGTAAAACAATATAATTATTGTATAAAATAACAAAACAATTCTATATAAAAGAATATATAATTATTTTATTAAAAAAACGCTGCAATCTTATTGGTTCATCTATTTACTTTATAAAGGACTATCCCCAGTCGAATTTTTACATTTATTATATAAAACAATATAATTATTGTATAAAATAACAAAAATATTCTATATAAAAGAATATATAATTATTGTATTAAATAATCACATGAAATATTAAGTAAATAAGTAACTATTAATACAGTCCGCAATAATAAGCAACTTGATTGGACCGATTGTATCGGTCTTTTTGCATTTACATTATGAGGGGGTTACAGGCTAAAACGTTATTGGACTCTTATTAGTTTATAATGGGGCTATTACTCTGTATTCGCTTTGATTTATTATATTTACTCAATAAAGCGCTTGTCACCATGTGAATTTTTATATTTCTTACGTAGAACAACTAAGTATCGTATAAAATAACATAATTATTGAAACAAATAAATATATTATAAAATAAAATTAAAAATTAATAAATTTTAAAATTAAAAAAAAAATTAGAAAAATTAAAAAAATTAAAAAATTATAGTATAAAATAACACAATTATTATATAAAATAAAATAATTAAAAAAATTAAAAAATTATAGTATAATATAACACAATTATTATATTAAAATAAAATAATTAAAATAATTAAAAAAATTAAAAATTAAAAAATTATAGTATAAAATAACATAATTATCGTAATAAATAATCGTATTAAAAATTAAATAAATCATGAACCTACAATATAGTCTGCATGACCAAATAGCTTGATTGGATGGTTCGTATTGGTCGTTTGCATCTACTTTATAAGGGGGTTATAGGCTACAACGTTATGGGTCTTGCATTAGCTTATAATGGGGCTAAGAATCCTGCTCTCCGATTGGTTCATATATTTACCTAATGAAGCTGTTATCTCTAGTCGAATTTTTACATTTATTTTATAAAACAAGATAATTATTTGAACAGGAAAAATAATGATTTTATTAAAAAATCGTATCACAAACTAAGTAAATAATTAGCCGAAAATGTAAAGAAAACGTCTAAGAATCTTGATTAGACCGATTATATCGGTTTTTTGGTATATACATTATAAGGGGGTTATTGGCTACAACGATAGCATTCTTGAATTTGCTTATAATGGGGATAAAACGATGTATTCCCATTGGTTTATTATAATTACTTTATAAAGGGTTTGTCACCATGTGCAATTTTATATTTATGTAAAAGGTCATGATTATGTAGAGGATAACATAAACATTGTTAAAGTACTATGACTATTGTATTAAATAACAGATTTATTCTACGAATTAACAATTAATATAAAAAAAATATAACAGTTCTCTTAAAGCAAATAATAATTAACAAAATATTGATAATTGCTATATAAAAATAAAGAAAAAAAATATACAGAAAAAAATGTTATTGAGTATATTAAATAAAATAAAATAAAATCACCATTTGAGTTTTAATATTTATTTTATATAAATGGACATGATTCTTGTACAAAACTATAACACATTATTGTTTAAAATAAAACATAATTATTATATAAAATAATGCGAATTAATATATAAAATGCAACAGATAGGAAATAAATAAACTTATTCATTATCTAAAATAATGTACTTATTATATAAATTAACATAATTAATACATTAAGCAATGTAAAATTTGTCATTATAAGTCAAATATTTCTAATTTCAAGTCTCAAAAATTATAAATGTTTTGATTAGGTTGACTCATGTTAAGTTTAAATTATAAATACGGAGAATTGAACATAATATCGGCGTTGTATAAAAATAACTTGTATTGAGAAAATTAACATTTATATTAGAACCTTCGTGAATATAATGAATCGCGCCGACATTATGGTTTTGTCACTTTTGCATATAATTCTATTCTGTACGTGAACAAGTATTGAATATTATTAATCAAAGTACAGTTGAAATGTTATGAGTTGAGAATATAAATTATGAATGTAATGGAATACAATAAAAATGCTAAGAAGACGATAGAGATTTCGAAAAACTCCTCCCTATAGCCGACCGGGAAAATGGACATGAACAGTTCACAAACCGTAGCTTCTGAATTGAAAATATATAGAGAACATAGGGACACATTCATTATTGAGGAAATTTATTTTATTAAATATAATTGGGGACTATTTAAAATATATATAATCGTAAACATTACCATGTGCAAACATAACCTGTTAAATGGAATTCGTTGTTTTAATGTAAAATACAGAGAAACTAATCTTATTATTTTGGAAATAATTTAAATAAAACATTAAAACGTAATATAATAAAGAATAATAGCCATAAATGTTGAAATGTCTTCTTGATAATTGGATTGGCAATAAAAGAAATATGATTTTTCCATTGAAGAAGCTCTAGGATAAAAAAACCTTTTTATTTATACAAATCAAGTTAGATAAAGCAATTTCCAGAATATTATTATTTACATTTATTATGATTCATTGAATTTAAATGTATTCTTGGAATCAGATGAAGTATTAAGTAAATAATTAACTTGTAAATCGTGTACATGATTAAACAGCTTGATTGGACTAGTGATAGGGTTTTTGTTTTTTTCATTTACTTTATATCGAGCTTGTGATCATTTTATTTCACATATATTATTTAATATAACAGAATTATTCTATAAAATAAAATATAAGAGAAGATCATATTAATTTTGTAAAAATTAAAATAAAATCTCTAATAATACAATTCAATAACAAAAATATTGTATAATATAGGAAAATTACATAATTATTATTCTATAAAACAATGTAAAATATTTCATTATTAAAGTCAAAATATATTTATTATCATGTCAAGGGGATTATAAATGTTATGATCAAGTTCATTCGTGTTAAGCTTAAATTATAAATACGGAGAATTGAACGTAATTCAGAAAATTAACAATTGCCATTAAAATTTTCAACAATTTCATTAGAGGGACCGCCATTATCGTTTCGTTATTTTTGTATTTATAATGATTTACGTTATTTAAATAAATGTCACATTGTATTAATAAAAGTGCAGTTGAAATGTTATGAGTTGAGAATATAATTTATTAATGCAATGGAATACAATAAAAATGTTAACAATATCAAGATTTCGAAAAACTCCTTCCTTTAGTCGACCGGGAAAATGAACAATGAACATTTCACAGTCGTAGCCTGAGCATTAAAATTATTGATGAACCGAAAAACACTGGGTCTATTCGAGAAATCTATTTTCTTCCTTCCGAAACAGAATATATAAAAAATAGATGTAATCCCAAACTTCAACATGTGCAAACGTAACCTATTTAATAATATTTCCTTATTTTTGTCACTTCAAACAATAGGACAAAGATCTTATTAAATTAAAAATAATTTAAATAAAATATTAATATGCAATAGAATAAATAAAAACAGCTATAAATGTAAAAATTTCGTGTAAATAAAAGGAATCAGAATCTACGCAATAAACGATATATCATTGTCAGCCATTATAAACCCTATGATTGATAAATCTTTTTATTTTATACAAATCAGTTTAAGCAATTTCCAGAATATTATGGTTTATAGGTATTATGATTCATTGGATTTAACAGTATTCTTGAAATCACAAGTAATATTAAGTCAATAAATAACATATGATACAATGCTCAGATCAAACAACTTGATTGCCTCGGTCTTTTCGAATTTACTTTATAAGGGGGATTAGGCTACATCGTAATCAAATAGGCATTAGTTTATAATGGGGCTAATACGATGTACTTGCTTTGATTTATTATGTTTACTTAATAATAGGCTTGTCAGCATATAAATTTTTATATTTCTTACGTAGAACAACACAATTACTCTTAAAAATAACATATTTATTGTAATAAATAGTCAAATTAAAAATTAAGTAATTAACCGATAATATAGTGCGCATGACCAAGCAGCTTGATTGGATGCTTTCTATCTGTCGTTTGCCTTTACTTTATAAGGGGGTTACAGGCTACAACGTTATCGGTCTTGCATTAGTTTATAATGGGGCTAAGAACCCTGTCCCTCCATTGGTTACTATATTTACATTATATAGGGTTTATCTCCAGTGAAATTTTTTACATTTATTATATAAAACAACATAATTATTATATAACACAAGATAATTATTGTATAAAACAAGATAATTATTGTAACAGGAAAAATAATTATTTTATAGGTGCAATAATTATAATATAGGTGCAAGAATAAGCAACTTGATTGAATGGTTCGTATCGGTCGTTTGCATTACCTTTATAAGGGGGTTACTGGCTACATCGTTATGGACTCGCTATAGATTATAATGGGGCTAAGAACCCTGCTCCTCCATTGGTTACTATATTTACTTTATCAAGGACTTATCGCCAGTGAAATTTTTACATTTATTATATAGAACAATATAATTATTATATAAAATAACATAACTTTTGAAAAATCTTATAATTCTATTAAATAATTATATTAAATATTAAATAAATC